>JAAZTK010002756.1:0-10567 GCA_036507255.1 Megalothorax incertus | reverse complement strand
AATTGAGATTTCTGATTCGAATACGGCTCGAACTGTGCTTGTAACTGCGACTGAGCTACGTGATTCTTGGACTCAACTTTTAACCGAGAGGTTATCTCAAAGTAAGCAGTTCAAACCTCATATGAAATGCAATGCTAATATTGTAAGCTGAAAAAAATAAACATGTTATTATGCTTGATTTTTTTAGCGGAGGAACTTCCACGGGATCATTACAAGAGGAGTCGTGAACTGAGCAGAGGTCTAGTCAAATTCCTTCAATCTGAAGTATTCTACACTATTCGGCGTCTTTTGGCTGCAGACCAAAAAACCCTATATAACTCGCTATATCATCCGGTTATTCCCACGAATGCAGAGGATGTGATTGAGCTTGAAACGGGATGGGATTTCACACATAATATAGTAAAAGGAGGCATTAACCTCACATCCTACCTCACTTACGGATGGTTAGTTTAGAATTATCAATTTTGCAAAGCCGAGTAATCTATATCTGTAAATCTAATGCAAATGTTATTCCAATTCTAAATACAGTTTATTCGCACCTACACCCGAAGAAGAGGAATGGACTTGCCCCCATTGCGAAATCAATTTGAATTCATTCCCATTGGAATTACTCCTACATCAAGCCAAATGTAAAAGGCATAAGAAAGCTCAGGATGGTAAGTTACAGAACTTACGAGATTTGCAAAAGTCGCAATTTACTAGTAAAGCAAAGCTGATAAACAAATTAAATAATCTATTTTTAATCCCTTTCAGATGCAAACAAGGCTGAGGCTGGTTGATATAGCCGATGAGTTCACTGTCACAAAAGCAAAGGCAATATCCTATTTTTGCCAAGAGTGCTCAACCCAGCTCTCGTTGACTCATATAGAAATCCTACGCCATAAAAAATCACATGCTCAGGCTTAATTCAAGTGTTTATTGGTGAATTTTGTATGCACGACCAGAGCTAGGTTGCAATCTACGTCATTTTATATAAATATCTTCCTCATTTATATCATCGACTAGACCATAAAAATGCAAAGCAATATTGTTCGATAAATACTGTCGCAATTATTATAGATTCTTCCTGAACTATCTACTACCTACTATTTCAAAAATACTAAATTACTATTTTTTAACAAACTGACGCGACGTTGCATTGTTTTTTAAACTTTTTTTAAATTATTTTAAATTTTATGTACAACAATTTACCGAATTTTAATGAATTTTAATAAAGCCAACAATTCAATTCAACCATTGCCTACACATGCTAATTAAATTTATATTGGCCATCTAATTAATTATTATTATAATAGCATAATTAATTTTTTTAAATCAAGATTTAGAACTTGAAGGGGGGGAGTCTGCTTGTTTTTCGCATAGGAAATAGCAAGTATTTTTGGTTTTTAAATAGGCTCATAATTGTGGTATTTAAATACGTATTTTGCACTAAAATTAATTAATAGTAATTAACCGTATTTTAATTGTAATTTAGAAAGGTAGCCATATTTAATTTACGTCAGAGAATAATGAGAAGATTCAAGAACGTTCTATACGTATTGAAAACGTTTTTATAAGAGTGACTCTATGCTGCGAATCGATATAAAGGCCAAGCCATCGTCTAGCCACTTTTCATTCTACGTTTCACTCCCGTTCGAGAAAACAAGTCGCTCTTCAAAAAATTAATCAAACTTTACCAAAAAGTGAATTTTTATTGTTTTTTAATTACTCCTCAACTCTACAAGCACCGTAAGTCCAATTAAAATCATTTTTACCCGAAAAAAGCAGGTCAAAACACGAAAAAATAGGATTTTTAAGCCATTTCCTCATTTCACTTTTGGGCCCATTTTTCTCGTCATTTTCCCCGACTAATTAGGTGATTAGGATTTAATTAATTAGGGTCCCCGGGGTCAGGGGAAGTGGGGCATTGGTTTGTGCATATTTTTGGAATAATTTGAGGTCGGGGTTGTCATTAATTTATGTGTTTTTTGAGGGGAGGTCAGATTTCGTCATAAAATGGCGTAGGTTGGGGAGGAGTCATATGGCTTGGATCATATGACTCATAGGCATAGGTTCTAGAACTTTTACATCGAACAAAGAAGGTGAATTGGAGGTTATTTGTGGTCATTTCTAGCCTTGTAAATTACACTAATTTGTAGCCTTAGATTGCATTAATTTGTGACATTTTCATTGTGACGACGAAAGTGACGAGAAAAATTTGAGGGGGTTGCAAAAGGGGGATTATTTTTTAATTTAATTGTGGCTGCAGTAGGAATTCAACATCATTCAGGGTCTGCTGAATTTTAAAGATTGAGTACTAGCTGATTAATTAAATTGTGACCTAATTAATTACTTGTAAAAAAGCGTACTAATTATTCGTTATTTTTTGGTGTTTTTCAGAAGATGCAGATTTTCGTAAAGACTCTCACTGGAAAGACCATCACCCTTGAGGTGGATGCCTTCTGACACCATTGAAAATGTCAAGGCTAAGATCCAAGACAAGGAGGGAATCCCCCCAGATCAGCAGAGGTTGATCTTTGCCGGTAAACAACTCGAGGATGGCCGCACCCTCTCCGACTACAATATTCAAAAGGAGTCCACCCTCCATCTTGTACTCCGACTCCGAGGAGGGATGCAAATCTTTGTTAAGACCCTCACTGGTAAGTTTAATTAATTAATTGAATATTTTAAAAGATTTTAAGAATCAATTGAGGACATAATAATTAATTAATCATTTTATTTTCAGGCAAGACCATTACCCTTGAAGTTGAGCCCTCTGATACCATTGAGAATGTCAAGGCCAAGATCCAAGACAAGGAGGGGATCCCCCCAGACCAGCAGAGGTTGATCTTCGCTGGAAAGCAGCTCGAGGATGGCCGAACTCTGTCCGACTATAACATTCAAAAGGAGTCTACTCTCCATCTTGTTCTCAGACTGAGGGGTGGTATGCAGATCTTTGTCAAAACACTCACTGGTAAATCCCCTATTTTAAAATGCATTAATTTTAAAATTGAAAACATTGGACTTATTGGTTTAATTTGATTTTAATAGGAAAAACCATCACACTTGAGGTGGAGCCTTCTGACACAATTGAAAATGTTAAGGCTAAGATCCAAGACAAAGAGGGGATCCCCCCAGATCAGCAGAGGTTGATCTTCGCCGGAAAGCAGTTGGAAGACGGCCGAACTCTCTCGGATTATAACATTCAAAAGGAGTCTACTTTGCACTTGGTTCTCAGACTTCGGGGTGGAATGCAGATCTTTGTTAAGACTCTCACTGGTGGGTTTAATTAATTGAATTTAATATAATAAATGCAATTTATAGCCAAATGCAATTAATTAATTTTTGTGTCATTTTTTGAAAAATAGGAAAGACTATTACACTCGAAGTGGAGCCCTCGGACACCATCGAGAATGTCAAAGCTAAAATCCAAGATAAAGAGGGGATCCCCCCAGACCAGCAGAGGTTGATCTTCGCTGGAAAGCAGCTGGAGGATGGCCGAACTCTTTCTGATTATAACATTCAAAAGGAATCCACTCTACATCTTGTCCTTAGGCTCAGAGGAGGAATGCAGATCTTTGTTAAAACCCTCACAGGTAATTAATTGTTCTTAATTATTTAAAAATCTGGATTTTTTAAATCAATACTTGAATTCAAAAATTTAATAAATGGTTTCTTTTGCAGGAAAAACAATTACGCTTGAAGTAGAACCATCTGATACTATTGAGAATGTTAAGGCTAAGATCCAGGACAAGGAGGGGATCCCACCAGATCAGCAGAGGTTGATCTTCGCTGGAAAACAACTTGAAGACGGCCGTACACTCTCCGACTACAACATTCAAAAGGAGTCGACTCTACATCTTGTTCTTAGGCTCCGAGGAGGAATGCAAATTTTTGTTAAGACTCTTACCGGTAATTAAAAAATACCCTTTAATTTCATTCAATTTTTAAAATCTTTAAAACAATTCTAAAATGATTTTATTTTTTTAATTTACAGGTAAGACTATCACTCTCGAGGTGGAACCCTCTGACACCATCGAGAATGTCAAGGCAAAGATCCAGGACAAGGAAGGGATCCCTCCAGATCAGCAAAGGTTGATCTTCGCTGGAAAGCAGTTGGAAGACGGCCGAACCCTCTCGGATTACAACATCCAGAAAGAATCTACTCTCCATCTTGTACTCCGACTCCGAGGAGGGATGCAGATCTTCGTGAAAACTCTTACCGGTAATTACCTTTGAATATAAAATCTCTAATTTCTTTTAAAAAACAATTTCTAATCCTAAATATTTCTATTTCTACAGGCAAGACCATTACCCTCGAAGTGGAGCCCTCTGACACGATCGAAAATGTCAAAGCCAAAATCCAAGATAAGGAGGGAATCCCCCCAGATCAGCAGAGGTTGATCTTCGCCGGTAAACAACTCGAGGATGGCCGAACTCTCTCCGACTACAATATCCAGAAGGAGTCCACCCTCCATCTCGTTCTTCGACTTCGTGGTGGATAAAGAAATTCTTCTCAAAAAACCAAATCTACTTCTCTTTTCCAAATACCTATTATATACATATTATTTGAACATTTCAATTTGTAATTCTCAAAAAAATAGATTTTTTCACAATGTACTTTTCTTTATTTCAAAATTATTTGTAACAGTAACAAGACATAATTTATGATCAAATAAATCAGTCAATTTCAAAGAGTAATTTCAAATGGCAATGTGTATTTAATTAATTAGATCTAGTATTTTTTAAGGTAGAATTACATTCTAGTAATTTAGGCTTTTATTCAATTTCAAACTATGTTTTATTCAGGATCAATAGAAGGTAGGGTACCTACTCGTAGGATAGAATTTTGATAGATAGGAGTGTCATAGGACTTTGAAATAGGTCTATTTAATAGGGATAATTATAATTTGGAATAGCCAGGAAAATAGTTTGAAAAACTTTGCTTTTTAGCTCTAGGAATATCCGTAAAAAAAAGAAGTAGGTATTAAAACTTTTTAGGGAGATTTTTTTTAACGACTTGAGCCGAGTCAGTCCTTTTTACTTAATTGCCAAATCAAAGCAAGTCGAGTTGCGGAGAAAGAAAAGTTAAAAAGTCGATATAATTAAGGCTAATGTAAACTGAAGCGGTTTTGGCCAAGCACCCGGGCTTCGGAGGAGAAGGAGACGAGAGGAAAGAAGACATCCGAGACTTTGTGAGGATTTAATTTCATTCTTAAGAACTCTGAGAGGAGCGGAGGGGGAAGAAAGAAAGTCATTATCATAATTACTATATTTGAGAGAAATCTAGGGGAAGGAGAGACTTTGGAAGATTTTCGGGGTAAATGAATATCCAGGATTATTCTGGGAGAAGCCTGAGAAGGAGGAGTATATCCAAGTATCGTAAAAGGCAACTAAATACTTGAGTACTGTGTATGTATCTCTTCTCTGATTCATTCGGAATTGGGTGTAGCTTAAAGGAAGCCCAGATCCCAGTTTGAGGATAAGTGAATAATGGGGAGAGTGAGATAGAGAGAATCGAGTCATTGCATTGGTGTCGGCGCGGTAAAAAGCGTTGGTTGATGGAATGGGCGATCCGGGTGGATCCTTCTAATGGAGAACATGGGCTGTGTGTCACTAGCTGTGGATGGAGTCGGTCGAGTTAAGTAGGAAGAGAGAGGGGGAGAGGGTCTCAAAAATCGATATGATTAACGCTGGTTTGGTATGATATGATACCGTAGGGCTGCGGGAGCAAAATGCGTCAGTTGTGCAATGAGACTCGTCTCAGCTCTACACAGTAGTAGAGGAAGAGAGATAGAGAGTGAATGTCGCGAAGCTTAGAGCTATTACACAGGAGCCAGGAGTGTTACACGGCCAAGGCGGAGAATCTCTGGGAAAAGTAAAAGCGAGCGAGAGAGATCTGCTCCCGCGTCGGCCCCCCTTCCACCTAGCCTCTCCCGCAAAACACATGTCGGACTCACCGACACCCGAGACCTGACTGCCCAGCCACCGAGAGCAACCTCCAGTCGTCACCTCTGCCACCAACCATACGGAACCTCGGTACTGTGTTCTCTCTCTACGGATCTCTTTCTGTGTGAAAATAGAACGAGTATATTTACGGCCCTCCTTCTCTGAAAGGGCCATCGAGCGGGACTCTCCTCCTCTTCTAAGAAAGTCATCTTCACAGAGTTATACACAGAGCTCCGGACCTACCCGAGCCCCCTCCAACTATATAATATAGTACCCCCAAGATTGTGTGATTAGGGGTATAGCCCCCTCCGTTATTAACTCGTGTGCTGAACTTTCGCCACTCTCCGGGTCCACCGAGTGCTCCGACCCACTCAACTCTGTCTCTCTTTGTATTCTCCCAGCATCTCTCTCTCTCTCCTACCCTTTGCTCTCAATTTTTTACTTCTCAAGAAAAAAGTAAAAGTAAACTTTCTTCAAGCACCCGCACACTCCTCTTACTCGCGGCGGCCACTTGGAGAAGTGGGACTACTTGGTTCAACAAGAAGTCCTGACCAAGAGACATTTTACTTCAAAATATATAGGATCCATTTTGGTAAGTTCTTCATTTGTTGTCTTTTATGGTAGAAACTAGCAGATAATTGTGCACAACCTCTCTATCTATACCTCTGATCCTTGCACTTATCCCGTCTAGCTCGAGGTAATTGGTCTCTCTTAACCAATCCGAGTGTTATTAAATAGTTGGTCTGCCCGCAACCTAACCAAACTCAACGCAATGGAATTTAATATCGAAAAGTTGCAGTTGTTGAGTGAGTTTCTCCGAGTTTGTTTGCCTTGCTCATAGTAGGATATATACATTTATAGGAGAAATGAGCAGAGTATGCTCAGCTCAATTACTAATTGTTTTTCCCACTTCTACCCTTTAAACTCGATCCAATCCAATCAGACATTAATTAAAGGCCGCTTTCTCAACTCGGGAGCTCTTCGGCGGCTCCGATGACGGAAATCCAATCTCGCACTAACTCTCTAATCTCTCACTCTCTTCCCGAATATTTACCCTCACAGCTCTCAGCTCTCACTTTCGCCTTTGTGAAAATCAATGCTCCATTTTAAAAGTTCGGGGAAAATGCCTCCGAGACTTGAAAGAAGCGGGGGAAGCATTTCTTTATCGGGGACGGAGTGAAAAGGCTCAGGAGAAACAAAAAAGAACTCAAGGAGCAAAACAATTACCCATCGATTTAATCTAATGGAATATACGAAATAGGATCCGCGAGAGAATGGGCCCATAGATCGGATCCTGCAACTCTGTCATCTGAAAATACTTAAATTAATCATCTCCTCCTCCTCCGAGGTCTTTCTTCTTACATGTATTACATCCACCCGAGAGAGTGTGTGTCTGTTTGATCGATTTCTCACTCCTCTCCCAGTCAATCTATTTAAAATGCTCCCTCCGACTCCTACTATTCCTCCCGCCTCCCAAAAGTAAACCCGCGAATTGAATCGAAATAAAAATAATGGACTCTCTAGCGATTTCCTCATCTCGGCCACCTCCAGGGCTCTCATTAGATGCAAATGCAATTAACTCGGGCAATTAAATCACTCGGGGAATCCAATCAAGTGGTGAGAAATGACCAAAAGTTCATTTCCAAAAACCGGGAGCCATTTCCTCGTCGATCGTGCCTTTAAATAAATGAGTCATGTCCGCAAAAATCGGAAGAGTAATTAACTTTTCACACTCTGGGCCCCCACATTGAGAGGTAAATTGATGAGTATGGAGTGTGAATCCACCAGCTGGATAAACAATATTTCACGTTAAATAATAAGGGGCGATTATGCATGGGGCCGTATTTGTGGATTTGTTTGGCCATTTTGTGTGAGCTCTAGAGTTTTATTTCATTTCAATGCAACTCTTATATTAAAGTCTACATATACTAGTAGGATTTAATCCGAGCTCCATGATTGCTTTCGCATTCCTTCGGCTTCCTCGAGTTCATCTCTTCCAACTCATCTCCCCAGCCTCTTCCTTTGTGTGTGCTCGGGGAGACTAGAGCTTCCTCTCGAGCAAATCTCTCTAAAGATGTAAAAGTTTCTCTCAAAAGAGAAAGAATCTTTATAAAGACTCCTCCTCGAGACTCGAGCGAGAGATAGGGAGGAGGAGGAGAGCGAACAATGCCGTGCAATCTCCGGGCGAAAGTAATACAAGAGCAACAGCCAGCTCCCATTTATTGATAATGGGATTTGAGCTGATGGGTTTAGTTTTGTTTAGTTTGCCTCCTCTACTCTCTCATATACTATGAAGTGAACACCACCGCCGCCGCCGACAGAGCTAAGCACCTTGGTCAACAAAACACCCGAGTATTAGAGCTTTGAGAATCGAAACAGTTAAAGAACTCACTACAACTCGAACCTTTGCAGTATAGAGTTTCAAAAGCCGGGTTCCAGCGAGCGGGAGCGAGAGAGAGTTCCGGAGGAGCTCTAGACTCCTAAAGTTGGCGGAGCTCTCGAGGAAATGCTGACAATAGAGCTCGCTATTTACTCGCGATTCCAAAAACTCAAATAGGCGAAGAGAGTATATGAGTAGTATATTGTGTAGGTCCACCGGAGCGTGTGTGAGTTAACTGGATTGTATTCGGGGGAAACGAAGCAAAATGAATGAAACATAATCGTATCAAACACACACCAACTCGTTCCTCTATGAGTCTATATGAGCTTTTTGAGTTGATATTAAAGTCTGATCGAAGGCCCAAATCTTTCTCCTCCTCCTCGCTTTTTCCCTCCCTTTGTTCAATCAAAAATCGGATCGGAGATGGCATTTTTCAAAGGAAATTCCAACCGGAGGAATCCCCTCGCTCGGAGAAATGAGCCTAATATCGTAGAGGGAAAGGATTTGGAAAAGTACTCGCAGTTTAATAAAATCTCTGTTTACTCTCAAGCTAATTGAGCCGTATTCCGGAGGTATACAGCAAAATTGGATTTGCAAATACTTGCAAGTATTATCGTTTAATGAGGGGGGATCCTGAGGGGAGTGCTCATTGAGTCGTAGGGTAACAACTGCTTAGAGTACACAGAAGCAAACAATCCTTTGAGGGGACCGGTGGAGCGGAAAGGATTTAAATAGGGGAAAAATGTGGAGCCGGATTCGGGGGATTTGAATAATCGATTGCAGAGATCCAAAGAGGATGAAAATAAGAGCAGGGAAGCTCTAATTAAAATGCTGCTTAATATTTGTACGGCATGAGGAGACATACGAGGTAGAAAGAAAGAAATGCAGAGGTGTGCTCTCGTCTCGAGATGAAAGAGCTCTCTAATTAATTATTGATTTTCCTCCTCCGGTGTCGTCCCCCGTCGGAACCCCAAAGATTTTACAAAGAAGAGAAGAAAAGTGTCATTTTGCTTCCCCCCTCACCTCCTCCTTTTGGTTGTTCGGCGAAGGGATTAAATTAATATTTGAAGGAGCCTCTTCGAGCTTGATTCATCTGAGATGATGTAAAAACCCCCCTTGTCCTCTGAATCGAGGATCGAAAGCGGAGTGGGTTCATTAGTACTTGGGGGAAGTTGACGGAAAAATGTATAATTGAAATTTAGTAGTGGAGGAACTTGCTGATGGTGAAATATGTGCGCCTGAATGCACATATACGGGAGGATTAGAGAGAGGAGTGGGGGAAAGAGAAAAGGGGTTCACTCATTTGCATACGAGTTGCATATACTCGTCGGTACATTCTCTAGAGTAGGAGAAAGAGGGCTTTAAAACGAGCTCGAGTGGCGACGACGGCCGCCCAATAATTACAGCCAACTCGACATGTGTAAATGCGGGGAACAAACCCAGCCATTCCTCATCTTCCCGAATATATAATCCCTTCGCGCCGAGTGTCTCAACTCCTCCTCCTTCTCCCTAAAAATGGAATTTATAAGGTGATTTTTCATAACAAATTGAAAAAAGAATTTAGGTATATATAGCTAGAGGATGCTTCTCTTTGGGGAAACAGGAGGAGGAAGTCGGAGCTATTCTTTTGGGATTCCCCTACTCCTCCTCCGACTCCTTAAAATTCCCATTTTTCTAAAACTTAAAACAAATACCGCCGCACCCGCCAAACATTCTATTGTTTCCTGCTTCTTAGCCCTGGAGGAGGATTTCCGAGGAAAGCAGTCGAGTTAATACTTAATGGCTGAACAGATGCCTTCATAAGTCTCTCTCAAAACTCAAAAGAGACCCCCATTATTAATGGAAAACTTCTTTAGTTCTTCCTCTCCGAGACTCCGACTTTCCTCGTCCAACCAGAATGAATTATATACCTTTATTTCTGGAGCAATTTCCCCGGGTGTTTCAACTTGAAAGCATTTTGAAATTTGCAGTGGAGGATAAGGAGCAAAAGGCTCATAATAGAAATACCTAAATTGATAATGAAAGGGTTCCGCTTAAATCAGAGAGCTATATCCATTTGCTATGAAATGCTCTAGAGTTTTTTGCGGTATGTTCCATTTCTAGGTAGCTTTAACTGACCAAAAACTTGGGGGGAGCAGAGGTTAAATGGTGGGGAGCTAGAGTTATTTTGGAGGTTTTGATGTCTTTATTGGGTCGGGGGCTGGGGAGTGTGTAAACACTGGGAGTGGATGGTATTGATTGTAATGGGAGATAAAGAGA
>JAAZTK010002755.1:0-10569 GCA_036507255.1 Megalothorax incertus | reverse complement strand
ACGTCGAGGAGGGAGATGATGTCCTCAATGACGAGCCAATCCAGTGGAGATTCCCCGGCTATTGTAGGTAGATGCTGGACTGCAAAGACGAAGGGGGTAGAGACAAAGTCTAGGGCAGCTTGAAGAGGGAGGGCGATGGCGAGGCGGGTGTCAAGTGCTCCAGGATAAGCAGCTGTAGTGGGGGAAATGGTGCGAAGGAACTTCTTGATCTCGAGCCAGTCGAAGGAGCTGGATGAAAAGTCGCCAGGAGTCCAAGAGTTGGTGGGGGATCCATCATCAGGAGTAGTCGTGAAGCCAGTGTCAGAGTAGCCGGAGGACGGTGAATAGAGGTTTGCAACTGGAAGATCTGGGGAGAGCAGGAAGACTGTGAGAAGATCCTCGGGTCGCGCCATGTTGCCCATGATCTACGGGGAGTAAACAAAGAAAAAGAACAACCGATTAGTTAGGGAAAGCGCATTAATATCATCAATTCACATTGCATATAAAAGAAATTCATAATAAAGATACGTGTAGGCATACCTCAAAATATTTGGAGAGAAATGCGATTGAAGCGATTGCTGGATTTAGAAGGTGTCGTGAAGAGTTGTCCCAAGAGCTGGCAAATCAGGAATGAAGGGCTCCCGGAGAAATCGGTTCCTTAAATACCCAAACTCCCACTACCTGGCTGACCCTTTCCTATAAACTGAGCCTATACCCTTATAGCCCTCTATATATCTGGAGAAAGTAACTTTCCATTTGCAAAATGCAAAAAACTACTATTTACCTAATTATTAATCGAATCATTAATTAAAATAAGAGTTAGCAATTCCAATGTATAACTTCAATCCTGTTTTGACTAATTCCAGAGAGTATTAAAAATATAATCATCTATAATTTGCTTAAAATTGAATAAAATAGTAAAAATAGATTTTATTAAATATTTTAATAAAAGCAAATTGAATAGTAAAGCAAAGTAGTATCGTATTACAATGGACAACCTAAATTTTGGCGATTCAATATTAAAATTTTATTCAGATTTTGATAAAAATTGATAATGCTAAGTACAGATTCTCATAATATTTCCGATATTCCTTACCATTTATGTGTTAATTAAAGTTTTATAAATTAAATCTTTTTGATCTTTTTTGATAAAAATATCCGAAATGATTTAGGATTAGTAGGTAACAAACCTATAGCTCATATCTTACTGTTACTAGTATTAGTATTACAATAGTTTCCTATGTAAAAGTACAATAACATAAGTATAACGATATCAAGATCAAGTTGTGAGTAGATTTCTACTTTACTTGGTAGTTATCAAAAAGGATTTTAGCAATTTGGCCTATCATCTGTGTGAACCAATTATTGTAAAATAATTCAATATAATAATGCGAATCTCAAACTAAAGAGGTTTGATTTTTAAAGAGCTGATTGTGCCTTAACTTTTAAATTCTCATTTCCAGTGCTAATTTACAACAAACGCAAAGTCATCAAGCTCTTGAAGAATAATCCAACTCAATTGTGACACAGTTCAAATGTCAAGGGACCAATTTTTGAGCTTTAGGAGGCAATCAGTGAGTAGCCAATCTCAATTCCGTTGATAACCTTTACATTGGTTTGAAATCTTTTCCAGATTTCAAAGTACCCGACAAAGCTTTCTCCTTTATCTCTGATAAGAAAACATAGTATTGTATCCGTATAATGTGGCATGCCGCATGCTAAAGAAAGTAAAATGCCATTAAGATATATTGGAAAATGTTGAATAAGTCAAATGAACTTAATCATAGATTATCAGCTTTAACTTTCTATTATAATAGATTGTACATAAATTGATTGTGCAAAGTTCAAGGTTTTACTTTTTGGATAAATAGGTATTATTTACAATATAAAATTATAATGGCTAATGTATTTCAATTGTAGGTTTCTTAAAAAAAATCAGAAATAAGAATTACCAATGTATGTTTAAATATATTATAATATGATTAATACCTTTACTTATCCGTACCGTATACTTTGTATTAGTTTGTAGCATACTGATATTAGGTATTAATACTATAATACGATACTATAGTAATTTCTCTTCCAAAAGAACATCTCGTTATACTTTTGTATATAAAATATTGTATTACTTTCAATCAAAACATGTATATCAGATTTACTTTTTCCAATACATAAAATGAATTGACAAATGCCAAATTTCGAAAGCCCTGATAGCTTCATTGTAAAATTTATCATTCATTGGCCGCTGAAGCGCATTGAATCTGTACTCTACAGAAATTGAATAACCATTTTAAATTGCTTACATCTCCATTTTTGAGCAAAATTTTTTCATATGATATTATCATGAATCGATAATTGGTATTGAATAATTTCAACAATACCTTGAATTCAAATAGTATTTCTACAGAAGAAATACTTAATATTATCCTAACTTTAAAAAAACATCTTATTATATTTTTACTTCAAATTACTGGCAGATCTCTAAAATTAGGTAAATAAATTCGGTAATGCGCAAAATTATTAATATTATGTACAATGAAAATAATGATTCAGTACAAATTAGATCCATTGAAACTAATAATTATTATAGTAGAAGCTGTATATCGGAAATTTGAACCGCATTAACATTTTGCATTGCATTGTTTTAAGCTATTAATACTCTTACCTACTAATACTATTATGTGCTTTGACTTTCTCCGTTGCAAATTAGACCTCATTTATACTGCGAGTACATACACAACCTGTTCAATTATATGGGATTAAATATGTTTATAGTAGTAGTATTGTACTATACGCATAGGATTACTATACCCATACGATAGTGCCTTTCCACGGATATAAATATGGGTACAAATATTGTATGGTTGTGGTCGAGTTTCCCTTTCCCGCATCTCACGATTCGCTCTCTATCCTTTCCAAATTCGGGGTCTTTGGCAGGCCTAATCTGATTCTCAATAGAAAATGTGCCCCGGCTCACTCTCCAGGATTCATTCCCCATCTGGCCACCAAAGCTAGCGCATACCGTACTTTCACCACAGCTCATAATTCACCTTAACCTCTATAAAATATACAATTATCCTTTTATTATCCAATTACACACGAAACAAGAAGAGAGGACAAAATGTTAACCATTAAAAGTTGCAATATTAGTATCAGTAGGTGATTAGAGTGGATAGTACTACCAAGATATATAAGACAGTAGTGTGTAGAAGTGATGGTATTATCTATATAACAAGAAAAATCTCTTGGTCTCCTTTTACGGGATTTCAACTGGCTTCTCAGTAAGATTGTTTATAAATTATTTTCACACATTCCCTCTGATATTTGATCTCCCAATGCATTATAGTCATTAGTACAATTTCCTAAATTTTATGTACATATATAATACCCTACTCGTGTAATTATAAATTCTATCTCCAAGTAGAAATATTTGTATTTTACTCTTCTTTCCTCAAAAAGCGAATATGTACAAATATCGTACTATATACGTATAGTTCAATTGAAAATATTGAGGCTTTACATGATCGGTACGATAATATAATATTAGTTATCGAATATTAGTATCGTATCATTATGATAGTACAATGTTGAGACTTTGTGCAGTATATTTGTATTATATTTACCAATTTAACCAATTTCTAACATTTTCTAAAAATTAAGCGCATACCAAATATAAACATAATATTGCGATACAAAGTGATCTTTAGTTTGAACAAAAATATAGTACCTACAAAAGAAATATAGGTACCTAGTATCATAATCAAAATAACGTTTGCCTTCGAAAAAGTACAAGTGTACTAGCCTATGTCCAAAGTTCCATCATAGTTAAATCTACAATTAGTAAAATACAATGTTTATAACTCAAATACATATAAATTTTATTAAATGACTATTTTATTTGCATACTTTTATTACTGTATTATCTACGTTAAACTTAAAAATAACTACTATAAATATGTATTGTACATTGTGTTACGTATGTAGATTATTATTAATATCCGTGCATGCTATTGAATGGAAAACTCCAATATAAAATTGGAGAGAGAAGGGGAAAGTTGAAAGTTCATTAGAATATCTGCACATTTTTCCATGACCGATCTCCCTCAGATAAACACAATATAATTCTTCTCACCCCTAATGGCTTGTGACAAGATTATGTTTCGGATGCACACATTCAAATATTGAGGAAGTATCGTAAGTGGAATGGTAGTACATAAACCTTAGTTCAGAGATGAAAATGGCTATAAATTCGAGTATACTCGTATACTACCTGTCGTATACGGTAGGGCGTATTACAATATGCATATGATATTTAAATGACATTCGAGCATGTAGTACATTAGCAATAATTATCCTTAGGATTAGCGTCTAAAGCCTAAGTAGGATATATTCTTGTAGAAAAATATTATATAATTTAGTAACATGTTACAAATATTAAATATGAAATTTAATACCGCAGAGAGTGATATACAATTTGAACATGATCAATTTTATGCAAATTGAGCCTTCTCGACCATTTGTTGCAAAAGATAGATCGATGCTTATTTAAATTACTTTTTCCTCTATTTTCGGCCAAGCGTCATTTGAATTTTTCCAATTATTATTTTCAATTAGTGCTGCAAAGTGAATTAGTAAATATGATTTTGTATTCAATAGCGAATTTTCAAATAGTTTGGCATTATAAAAATTGTCTGATTTTCATAAGCTTATAAAAGCTAAAATAATAATAATAGTTCTTCTCACATATGCATAGTCGTGTCATAGGTACAGGTAGATATATCATATAACTATCTACCTGTACCTATGCCGACTATATCATATATGTACTCGTATATCCGTATAACGCGTGCAATATACTAGTGTACTCAAGTTGCCTTAACTTCGCTTATATCTTTAGTTTATAACGCTTGAGTGTACTAATATATAAGAACACTTAATATAGTACTTTTCTACTACTTATCCTTAATACTGAAAAATTTTAAAGAAGTTTCAACCTTTGTGTGGAAGACTTAAGTTGAGTCAAAAGAAGAGGGAAAGGGGCGATAGAGAAAGTCTTTTGTTTGGATGAGAGGTCATCTAAATCTCCCGGGAAAGTGATTTGATTTTCAAGGGGCTGTGGGATGGTTGCTAAAACAGTCTCAAGTTCTGCTGCGGATTCAATCCGAGTTCTCAACATCCAATAGGGAGTTAATAATACTATCCCTCTTCAAGCTCTTCCGTAGCTTAGTACAATATAAGAGAACTTAAAAGCATTTCACTATCTCCCATAAGCCTTTCATTGTCGAAGGGTTTCCACTCTACTCCTCCTCTTCGCTCGCTAATACCTATAAAATGGTGATATCAGCTTGTCCAATTACTTTTT
The DNA here is from genome assembly GCA_036507255.1 of Megalothorax incertus. Lineage (NCBI taxonomy): Eukaryota > Metazoa > Arthropoda > Collembola > Neelipleona > Neelidae > Megalothorax > Megalothorax incertus. Next base: position 5,228 of record JAAZTK010002755.1, on the reverse strand, counting down.
TTTTACGAAAAGAGAAGTTTGGAAGCGTGAAACTTGCAGACAAGAATAGATAAAAACTGCAGGCACGTTCTCTCATCAAAGGGATTTCTACCAAACCCTTTTTGCATTAATTATCAGATAATTCAATAAATAAACCAAAGAATTAATCTTCATTCCTCACCTGTATTCACCTCTCGAGTCATATAGGGTATACGGCAAATACATAACTAGTTACATAATAATATTTAATTAAAAACGATTTCTCCGACAGTTCCCATTCCCAAAAGGTTAACCCAGACTGAATTCTTTTTGGTTTATAAAAGGCAAAAGCTATACGTATAGCATAATATCAATGTTTAAAATGCCCGTCTGTAAAGTAATCAATTTTTATAATCTCATGTGAACATCCATTAGAGTACTCAAGTATGGATTTACAATAAAATATGCAAGTTTATATTGCATAAGGTCTTCAATTAAACATTACAATACGGATAAATAGCCATTGAGCTTATTGAGGATTTCAACTCCCTCTTCTCGACTCGACTCTCGAATGATACAGTTGGATTATGAATACCATTTGGAGTGTTTTACAAGAACTGAATTGCAATTAACCCAAATAGCAATTTATAATAAATGAAATTGCCTTTAAGCTATGCTTCATATACAAGAGTACAAAGATTAGTTATATACAATACAATATATAGGTACAGCATACTGTACAATAAAAACCCACAGAATTCTGAATGACCAATTGAATATTATTTTATACTTGTTGCGATTTACTTATGTCTTATATAAGTATGAGTACATGCTTATTTCTATTTAACCTAATATGACGTATAAGCCTTAACAATTGGTATGCAACTTACAATATATTGCAAAAGCCAGTTTTTGCTAGTAGGTATATACTATATAATAATATGACCATTCAATTATTTTTAACATAACATTATGAATTAATATTGCCAATAGAAGTTAGGGCTTTTAAAATACTGTGCTTTTTGCAGAGAATTTTGCAAATTGACAATTATAAAATCCCTAGACTAGTCAAAGACTCATAGTGCTAAATGTTTCAATGTATTGCTGTTCTGTTCATATCTGAACTAATACCCAGCTGTCGTTTTTATAGACAGGCTTTTGAGTGGAAAATATACGAGGTTGAGAGAAAGTGGTAAATCTGATGGGAGTGTTGCGGAAAATGCAGCAAATTTTACGATGAGAATATAGGAGACCGTAAAGAGTAATGCGGTATGTGGTTTATATTACATATGCTGTGAGAAATAAAGTGGAGATTTTGATAGATACGGGAGAGAAGGCAAAGAGAGATATGTAGTAGTATTATGGCAAAAGTATAAAATATAAATACATAAAGTAAGATGAGAGAAAGAGCTATTAAGTTTCATCTAGAGACTTTTCACACTGATCGAGGAGTCTCGAGACAAAAGATCTTTGTGAGTTATACTTATATGAGAAATTCCTATCAACTATAATATATAATGTTCGTTTCGTTTTCCTAATTTGACCACTTACTAGGCTTGTAAAATTTTTAGCAAGTGAGCATATTTTTAATTAAATTCATATAATATATTAATAACAATAATAGATATGTACATAAGTAGTATAATACTACTTATACTTATCCTTAGTATTAGTGTACAGATAATATATTGGCATACATGTTTTTAACTTTTTACCGTAACGGAAGGCTCCCACAAGGGAGGTGCTACCGGTTAATATTTTTTTATATATTAGTATACAAAATTGTAATAATAAAAGTCATAATGAGCATAAGGTCATAAGATCATAGTATTAGTATACTATGTATACTGATCTATCAGTATTAAAAGTATTTCTTTTAATTTAGACTCATCTACAACTATTATGCAAATGCTATTTCTGTCCATATATGGGTCCAATTGAGTTGAAACTCAGTTCCTGGGGATAATTTGACCCCCTGAATTTGCATTTGACATCCAAAAAATTTCAATTTTTTCAAATAAATTATAACCTTCTAGATTTTAATATGGCGAAACGATCCTAATTTAACAAAATTTTCTAGTACTCATACTGCAGTTTTTCAAATTTATACCCAACTCTTTATTTGTAAACTCTGGAATCCAAAAATGTCTCGAAGCTATACATAAGTAATGTCAATCACAATTAGAAAAAGTTTTGTATACTTATTAGGATTCCTTAGTATAGGTACCTATACATATATGTAGGTATTGTACATTATTATTAACTACTACTTAAAACGCAGAGTAAAACTTACTTTCATAAGTTATACAAGGATGAGAAAAGTTTAAATATTAAATTTTAATTATAAATACTTTAAACTTTTTAATTTAAAATTGGTAGAATAAGCTTAATCCTAAAGAGCCCTAATTTTGAAAGTAATTTAGTGGAATTTAGATTTCTAAATTCCATATATTAAAGGAATTTTCGAAACTTGATTGCAAAATTATATCTCTTTTATATTTCGTAGAATAGAGTTGCAATTTTACAAGTTATAAAAATATATTAGCTCTCTCTGAATTACTTTGTATCTTCCAGCAAATATCCACTTGTTGCTTGTCTATACGTTTCGTCCTTTCCATGTGGCCCCGAAATTCCGAATTAATGCCATCCTCTTTAATATTCTATTTAATACTACTAGGTAGTACTTGGGATATCACCTATACTATCCGTATTACATCTTGATTCTCGAATAGTATATGGACATATAAAATAAATGTACAATAAATTAAGTATATCAACTGGAAGAATATAGTGCAAACAAACAAAATAGACATTAATCCTACTTGTACAATATTTTTCAATTAGAGGTCAGACCCAGTAAAAGAAAAGGCCCTTAAACTAAAGTAAAAGAGGAAAGCACTGATCCTGAGATTATTTCGTTAAAATTCATCATGATGGCTTCGATATTTGGCTAATACTTTTGCATATTATAGAACTTTATGGAGTTTTTTCTTTATTTTCGGTTTTAAAGTTTTTCAAATCAAATTTCTATCAATTTCAATTATTATGAAAATCAAAGGGATCTTAGCTTCTGTACAATTGCGATATATTATATATTATATATCCTTCTCTATACAATACGTTTAGGTATTAACGTTTATTTAGAGGGCGGGTATATTTGCAAACTATTATACTCGTACGAATATATTAAAGTAACTCCAGTTCATAATAATGAACTCGATTATTTTTGTCTATATAGCAGGGTGAATGAGAGATCGATGATCAGTGGATCCAATGTACGGTGTAGTGAGCACAGATCATTCGGGGAGGCGACGACCTGCCCGAGGTTCCCCAGTACACCCTCATCATCAGCAACAGCAATCTACAGATAGCCAACATCATCGCCATAAGCCTCTATATGTAAAACTTTTCGATTTTGTCAGGCAAGCCTGGACTGGAGTAAAATTTGCCTTGGGTAAGTCTAGAAATAATTTATTTTAATGGATAATGGATCCTGGAGATTATAAGATTACAAAGCTTAAGATTTGAAATTCTAGCGAGACTCGTTTATTCATGCCTTAATTAGTTGGTCTTATTTGGCTTAGGGTATTTAGTGAGTATTTAGGGGGTAACAAAAATAGAAGATCTTAACTTTGAGGATGAGTGTTTCAAATTAATCAATTTAAGCTGTTATTTTAAGCTCTTTGTTTGAAAGTGTTTTCCAAAAAACCCTATGAAAAAGAAGATGCTCTGAGGATATTTGATGCTTTAAACTGGCTGTGAGAAATGCTGATTAATTCTGTCTTGAATTTTAGATTCAGAGTTGGATGAGTGCGACGCGCCTCGATACCGGCCAGAAAGTGTCCAAGCCCTTTGCCGCATTACCAAGTTCACGGAGCCAGAGATCAAAAGGTTTCAAAAGAATTTTATATCAACTCTTGAGTTTATATTGAGAGAAGTAATAGTTATATTAAGTATCCTACTAATCCCATGTGCCAAGTATCTAGTACAATACGAGCGTATAGTGGCACTTACAGATCCCTATTCTAAATGTCGGGTTTAAATGCTATTCCTCCTGATTCTCATGGAGGTAATTTTTGACACCAATTCACTCTGTTATTTCCAAATATCTATCGTAAAAAAACATATGTAATATACATATGCAAGTATTGTAATATTATTCTAATATAACTACAGCTAATACTTATAATACCTAAATTATAATATTGTATATTATTCTCATTAGGATCTATCGTGGATTCAAGTCAGAATGCCCATCGGGTATAGTCCAAGAAGATGCATTCCGAGGTGCGTCTTAAATTCAAAAAAATAAAAATTATTGAAAAATTATTGAATCCTTATATTAAGCGAATCTTTAATTTTTCTAGATATTTACGCCCAATTCTTTCCTCAAGGAGGTAAAATTTTATAAATGATATCGCATAATAGGTTGTATCGAATTATCTTTAAAATATGCTTTATCACACACTCACACTATCAGAGTCCGCACTTTCGCAAAGCCCTAAAATAAACACAACAATCCCTAAAATAACAAAGTTCGGTTCAATTATAATCTCCGATTTTTTCCGCAGCCAACACGAGTCATTACGCCCATTATGTCTTCAACACACTCGACCAAGGACGCTCGGGACTCATCAGTTTCCAGGTTTGGACATTTACCGCAAATTTATCAACTATATATTTTAGATTGTATTTCGATTCAAGCACTAAAATCCGAATAATATTGAACATACGATATATGTACTACATATTTTACGATTAATAAGAAAAATTTTTGTTAATTACTACAATATTTTTGGATAGGAAATCTTACCAAATTGAAATACATGCTACGTATGGTGGTTTATGTAGTACTACAAATATACGAACTAGGGTCAGTATGGGGAACTGTGGACAGGGGCATTTGTGGACACTGCCATTTATACACGTTAATATTAATGTTTTTAAAAATTTTAAAGGCGATTTAGCATTTCCTAAGTCTGTTCTATCATATTTGAAAAACTTGAGCATCTAAAATATATTTTAACCATATATTTCTTGAAAAGAAAAATAGTGAATTTTAGAACTCATAATGCTAATTCGATGCAATCAACTTTAAGTCCGTAATGTAGGAATATGGGAAGGTTTTTCAAATATTTTTTTGCACAAAGTCAATTATTTTTATATTCTTAATCATGCTAAAGCAAAGAAATTTCGTTGAATTTACATTTAATACAAAATTATTGCTGTCCACAGTTTCCCTTGAAATTTGACCAAGTGGGGAAATTGTG
>JAAZTK010002754.1:0-10569 GCA_036507255.1 Megalothorax incertus | reverse complement strand
ACTCCAGAACTGCAAAGATTTTTGAAATCGGTTGATATACGACCGAGTTATGGCCATTTTGGTATTTCGAAATCCCCGATATTGACCAACTTCGAGGTCATTTCTCTGTATCCCAGCCCAGCAGGGTTTTTCGAATTTGGTGCAATGACAAAAGTTGTAGAGGAGGTCGAGTTCTATCACCATGCAAAGTTTCGTTTGTGTTGGCCGGATGGCCCAAACCCTATCCTTATCCGGTACCCTCCTTTCCTATTCTAATATTATTCTATATTGATGGTAGTGAATGATCGATCCATATACTGATCATTGTATCCTAATGGCAATTGTAATTGTGATACATAGTAGAGAGTTATCGATTTATCATATTAATCCTGATATATGCTTAATACATACATGAGTCTTTTGTAAATTAGATATATCCACTACATTAGAAAGAACATAACTGATATTTATTGATTTTACAAATAGGCCAAAGTTTAAATTTAAAGGAGTACCTACTTATGCAATATTATAGTGTAAACAGACTTACTCAATTTCCATTTTAAAACACCATTACTGACTTCCGAAGACTTTGCCAAAATATTACTACGGATAAAAATAAGCTGTACTTCAAAATTTTAAGCAATCAAATTGCTCAAAATATCAATTTGCTTAAAATATTTCCTAATCATATTGAATAACCCTATATACATACTTTCCTACCTACAATACATAAGTACCTACAATAATAGTGAGTTTATACAACGATATATGTATAGGTATTCAACAAATCTTTTAAGTAGACTTTATACGTAAAATGCATATGTATATTTCTCCAAAACTTTTCAAATCTTTGCAAAAACACCAGATATGACATATTTCTCAAAACGTAGCGAATGCTAATGCTTTTTAGAAAATATATAACATTTTAGATCAATTAGATGAATTAGATTTTGAAAATATTTAAAAAACAAAAAAAAAAATAAAAATTATTGAAATTTCTTTAATTTATTACATTTCCCATTTGATTTTTTTTTATTTTACAGGCAAGAAAGCCCCAAAACCTAGTACTTTTAAAATATTCGATACAATCGTGCTTACAGTAAATAAATACGTTATTCTATTGAACAATTAATATGGTTCATATATTTAATTTTTTAATTTTGTTCAAGTGAACCTAAATAATTAATTCCAATTAAATTGGACTTTGGACATAATGTAATTTTAAATACATTTGACAATAAATTAAAAAATAATTCTTATTTATACTGATCGATTGATCAATATTCTTATATTTATTACCCTATTTGAAATTTGAGGTTCTCAACATACTTTTACTAATTTTTGGTATATAAACCTTTCTCCAATAATACTTTTCACACAAATAAATAAGGAATGAAATAAATAGCCCAAAAAGGTTAATTATAAAAATTTCTTTTATCTGGGGTGCAGCAATGCTTTGAAATCCGCTTTCAGGTTGACATTCCGAACCTGCAGGGATCCATTTACTCCAAGCTCTAAGCCTCAATCCTACTTCATCAATTTTTAGAAGCCTGCAATTTAAATAGGTATTCAATTATATTATCAATAAATTAAATAATATTTAAAAATACCCGTAGTTTATGGCTTTTGTATGTGGAGAACCCCTCCGGATATACCAAACCCATTGATATGTAATCCCTTTTATTGGGATTTTATTAAAAGAACAGGAAACAATGCCAATTTTATCGATCAAAGCAAAATATGCCGTTTCATTATCAATGATATATGCATCTGGAGATGTGATCGCCCTCTGGAGTGATTTTTCAAAACTTTCATATACAAACCCTGAAATTGATGCTTTCTCCAGCATACGCCTGATATTTATGTTATTTGTCATTGCCTAAAATGAAAAGAACCAATAAAATAAAATGAAACCAATAAACTAAAATGAAAAGAACCAATAAAATTTATTTATTATTTTTTTAAAAAAAAATTACTTCGGCAATTGTTTGAATCACAGATCCATTATTATAGCCAAGTTCCAATAATATTCCATAATCCGAGGTAGCTAGCTTCCCAAGTGAGGTTATCTTGTGCTTTTTTACAGTTAGAATTGAATAGAAATTCCCAGAATATGTTGAGACGATAATTATTGATGTCAACGCGCATACAAATATGCACCATCTAGCGGGAAATATTTTGAATCTTAAGGTTGTATCTGAAAAATCCATTTAGAAAAATTATATAAACCAGAACAGAACATCTTTCCTGGTTAATTATAAATTTTTGAGATTTAATTTAATTTTTAAATGTTTAAATTTTAATATTAATTAAATTAATTATTGTATTAGGTACCTCTTTGCAGAAATATTGCTATTGCGTGGAAATATAAAAATCCAATTGGGAATGATTGTTTCCTTCCCAAAATTGCAATTGTTGAACTAATAATTGCGAATAATGCCAAAATTGATAGCCAAAGTGTTGGATCAAAAGGTCCGAAAACAACGCTATTTGATGCACCTTCGAAGGCGTGGTTAAAAAATGCCGAGACCCTATTTTAAAAATTTACTTTATAAATTTTAAAAAAATTTTGAACGAATTTTAAAAATCCTAATTTTATTTTTATATAATTATTAATACTGTGATATTCCCAGAACATATGAAGGAGCTATATATGTATAGTTTTCCATCATAAGACTTGTAGATTGTGCAGATGCAAATAGATCTATAGAATGGGTGTGAGTTTTATTATATTGATACGGGCCTACATCCTCAGATACGCGCCATCTAGTATTTTTAAATATAATTTTAATTAATTTTGAAATCCTCTAATTTAATTTTATTTATAATATATTTTTATAATATTTTACGTGAAATTTAATAATTTTCCAAGTTCTTGAAGCAAATTTAGGGAATATCCACCAGTATATTCAACCTGACTCACGCCATTGACATCCTTACTCCTTACAACATTGACATCATAAATGTATGCTTCTTCAAACTATTAATATTTTTATTTATACATAAAATATTGTAGTAGGGTAATTTTATTAAAACGAACCTTGGCTAGAAGGAGAACAGTTCCATTTAAACTATACATATTTTTGGAATTAATTTTTGAATCAAAAATTCTGAAAAAAAATTGAAATAAATCAAAGAATTTTAAAGAATTTTATATATTATTTTATAAAAATCATATTAAATTTTGAAATTTCCTCAGAGGAAGGCCAAGTTTAAATAATGACCAAGACCTTTCCTATTCTCGCGTATTATATATTTATGGTAGGCAAATGATCGATAAAATACTGGTAATTTTACAAATCCTAAATTGTAATTGGGATAATTGAGAGATATCGATTTATTAAGCCTGATATACAATACTATATTATATGAATATTTTGTAAATTGACTAAAAAATTGCTTATTGATATCTATTGATTTTGGAAATATGCCAAAGTTTAAATTCAAAATTGTTTTGTATCATTTGCACATGCTTATACTATATATTTTATATTAGGTACATATGTATACTAGTAAAACACATATGTGAAGGAGTATTTTTCCTAATTGATTGAGTTCTGTTTGGTTATCTCAATTTTGTAAAATTGAGGCTTTAAATAAATTATTATTCTATCAAAGGATAATTGTTGGGTTATTTGGAAAATTGACTAAATTACAGTTTGGAACACTTATTTAGGAAAACTTATTTTGAAACGCCGTTTTTATGTCAAATTATATATTTTAACAATCTGGAAAATAAACATTTAAAAATATATATATATATATATATTGTTATTTTAATACGAACATAATAAATACAATAAATATACGTATTTATTTTAAGAATTTTAAAACTTTTTAAAAGTTTTTCAATAAATTTATGCGCTTGTATTATTGCTATTATTTGTCATGTCAGAAAGTTGGTAGATGATAGCAGCATTTGTTAAAATCATACCAAAAACCTAAATTATTTAAAAGATAATAAATTACAATATAATGAAATATAGGTGCATATTTTTACATTTCCAATAAATGCGTAAGATATAGTGTAAGAAAGGCATTTGATGCCAATAGCATTCTGTGAAATCAAATGAAGAACAACAGCTTCCCCTTCATTATTGAAAAGATTGGATTTTAATCTTTTTTCATATATCCAAGTCTCAAAGATTTTCATCTAAATTTTTATATTTGAAATTTTATTAAATATTTTTTTAAATTAATAAATCTGAATCGAACCATTGAATTTGATTCAGCGGCTTTAAATAATATTGTTCCTTGAATAAATACAAAACAAAATACAGAAATAATCCATATCGGATCCGCGTTTTCAAATCTAATAAAATAAAGCATAAATAAAAGAATGTTGACTAAAAGAACAGCAGCCATATATTTGCTTTGTATTTGATTAATTATTTCCGAGAGTTTAAATATGGGATCAAATAATTTTGTAACCTGAAAAATAATTATTCATTAAATTAATTAAATTAATTAATAAATAATCAAATAAACTTTCCGAAATGTCGAGAATTTGCCCTTTTTTCAAATTTTCAACAATCCAGGTGTGAACGCTTTGGACCATAATTTGGAAAGTTAGAATAAAACAGAGGCATAAAAGATCGAGCATTCTCCCCATTTGAATTTCATATAATAATAAAATTGCAAATATGATTGCCAAAATATTTTCGCCGATATTTACTAAAAATTAATCATTAAAATTATTTGCCATTTTATAAATATTCACATCCGAGTATATTAATTATCTTACAATTTGGATAAATTCCGTTCTCGAAATAAGCCATCCTTCTTTCTTTCATTTGTGTTGCATTGTAAAAGGCTGTAGGAATATGTGTACCAAAGCCAAAAAAATACATTTCCGGAAGGATATTTTTTATATTGATAATATTGCAAAATTCAATCAAGTTTGCAATCAGTCCAATCCCAAAATAAAATAGGGTGATGTATTTAATCTGAAATTTGTTAATTTTTTTAAATACTCCTATATATAATATATCGTCAAAATATAAATAATTTAATTTTACTTTCTTCCTTGAAGGGAGCTTAATTCCAAGTTTTATGATTTCTGATGATAATTCCTTGTATTTCGTCTCAAAATTTGAAATTGTATCGGATTTAAACCATAAAAATCCAATTATTAAAAATGAATTAAAAATATAAAGGAAATTTATAATCGAGGTTATGAGAAGGCGTAGATTTTGATTATTAAATAGGTTTTTCCTCAAGTATTGACTCATATAAATGAGATTTATAATATGAAAAAACAAAACAACGACCTAAAAAATATTAATTTAAAATATTCAATAATTTTATTATGTATAATTTAAAAAATACCGATTGAAATATATTCTTGATATTGAATTTATCCTTTCTATTCCAGCTAGGAATTATTAGCATTTTCTTCCCGATTTCAAAGATTGATTCGACACAGCTAATATGGTCTTCGTGTGGAGATTCTTGGATTTTTTCCCAAAATTTTAGAATATTTTTAATACACATTTTGATTGATTTATTAAATTATTATCAATTTATTTAGGCATTAATTTAAGTCTTGAGCTGTGCCAATTATGATAAAATTCTCGAGTAGGTGTTAGAATATGTATTGTATTACAGGTATTGTATTTATCGTTTATTTCAATAATGATTTTTTAAATGCACATTTTACATTTGATGACAGATTGCAATCTCTTGACAATGAATTTAATTTAGCCCACAAGAGATAGCTAACAATCGGACAATATTTTACTTTCGCTCGATATTGATCTCAATCTTCTACTTCTATTGGCTCCTTAAAAAAAGTAAAGTGCTTTTTCCTCTAAAGTAATAAACGATGGCACTTTTAAGATAAAAAAAGAATAAATTGGTTAGCTTTTGAAAAAAGAGATAAATGCCATTAAATTAAGTCCTAATTGTTAATCTTCTTTAAATCATACTTTTAAATTCCAAAATAGTGTTACATTTAATGGAATAAGATCTACATTTTTTATTAATTTTAAGGATATGCAGAATGTATTGAATTTGACTTATCTGGGTCACAAAATTTCCTCCACAAGGGATTACCTATCTTTTTTAATTGATAGGCTTTTTTTAAATGTTTATGAGAAACTGTAAATAAAATATTAAATATAAAAAATATATAAAAAAATATTTCATTTTAAACGGAGAAAAGATTTGCCAAACTTTTAATGTATTTAAGCAAATTACAATAAACAACAAACGACAGACAATGCGAGATCTCAATTTGTTTGGATATTTTATATTTAGTATCTTGTATAAGTTATAAGATATATAATCAATATTATTATATATAATTACTTATATAAGTATATGATTTAATTCAAAAGTTTCAAATATTCAAATATCTTCAATCAGATCATGCAAAATAGCCTGGCCATCCCAGAACTTATATTCAAACGCGAGCGGTTTCGAAATAGTCCCCCTTATGCCCGTTTCTAAATTAATTGTTGGCTTCCTTTTCCGAGTTTTGTTTGTTAAATTATATAATCAATATCATAAGCCAATTATCCTCGTATTTAAGTAATAGCCTCAATTTCAAAAATTGCTTTTAATTGTAAAATAATTATTCTTCAGCCTTATCCCTAATCACTTTCAATTTTTTTCATGATAAAAAGTATCAGTCAATTTTTCTGCATCATAAAAAGCATCAGAAATATTTAAAAAATATGATTCACAAAACAACCCTAAAGGGGTTCAAAATTTTGATAAAAGTAGGAAATATAGTCGGATCCAATCCCTATTTCATCGAATCAGATACCAATTTTATGCGACCCAAAACATCATCAAATTTCCAAATATTTCATCACTTCAATTCTCTATTCCTCATTTCCTACACTATATATTGTCTCGGAACTCTTCCGATTGCATATTTCGATCCTTCCGTGAGTCAATTTGCACTTTTTGCGCATTTTGCGATTTCTCTTTGCTTTCTCAGTAATTGCCTATTCATCGCAAATTCGTACCTTGCTCGGGAAGATATTTCCCTAATTTACAATCGACTCATTTACATCAATGAAAATTCAGAGCGTAATTTTTTTATTTGAAATTTTTCAGAAATTTAAAAAAAAAATTTTTTTCTAGAATTTAATGTCGCTAAACCGGAAAAAATCACATTAAAAGAATTAATCCTTCTAAATCTCCTCGCAATCGGTGGAAATGTGGCCCCATTATTTTTAATTTATTTCCTACAACATCCCCACGCCTATCATTTCCCATATGCATTGCTCCCATCGGATTTGCAAAAGAATTGGATCATTTTTGGATTTTTTGCAATACTGGAACTTTATGCATCAATCTCTTATGTCACGGAAGCTTTATTTTACGTCATTTACCATTGTATTTTTCTGCATTCTGCTTCATTTTGGGTCCAGGAAATAACGTAAATATTTTTCTATATTTTAAAATAGAATTTGTAATATTAATTTGATTTTTAGGATGGGTTTGGAAAGGCGTTCTTTTGAGGCCACAGTCCATCTAGCGAGAATTTGGAAACTTATGATTGAATCATTTTATAATGGCTGTTTTAAGAATATCACAACGGGAGGTTTGATTGGGATTATGGCTCTACTTCTTGTCATATCCAATTTTGGCACAATCAGGTAAAATTATTTTGAAATTTTTAATTCAAAAAATTAGAAAATATATTTGAATTTCAGATTTGCTCGACTATTTTTGGACAAGGGTCTCGTAACATATTTATTTATGCCTGATGCATCACTTGGATTAATAATTATAATCATGCTTATGCTCCCGGAAGCATCAAATATCCATCGATATTCCCAACTTGGGAAAAAGATGCTTCTGAAGTATGTTAAGCCTCGACGCCAGATGGAGCGAATGTTGGTGGACGCCTATAACCCAATCTCGATAAATGTGGGCCCATTTTTCGAGTTCCAGGAATCAACTCTGGCAAATTACTTTTTCTGGATCATTCAGAATACACTTAATTTGCTTTGCACGATTTAATCACTCTAGATATATGGGGATATTTGTAAATATTACCAAAATATTTAAATAGTAAAATAGATAAGTAATAAATATAATGATTATATTGTAATATGTGTTAAGTGTGTTAGAATTCAGGGACAAATCATATTATATTGTATGTGAAATATGTATCGTATTTAAGAATTAGATATACCTCTCTGTAAATATGTATATTATTGTACATTATAATCCTACAGTAAAATAGAACATTTTATTTTGCATTCAAATTTATAAATCATTAAATTTTATGTTTATAAATATTATTGTATTTAATTTATTTTTATTTTATAATTTAATTTTATAATTTAATTCATTTATTATTTTCAAAATTTTTTAATCTTAATTATTAGGATTAGGTATATTTTTGGAATTTTTTAAATATAATTTATATATTATATAATTATATTTTATAGCTGTGCCCAGTAATAAGCTTTTGTTTTAAATTCTATCTTATTTTTTATTAAATTTTATTATTTAAAAATTTCGTATTAATTTTTTATATTTTTATACTTTGTTAAACTTAATTATTAACATTTTATTCCAACGTAATTATTAGTATTTTAAATAATATTTTATATCATAATTTAAAAAACTTTATATGATATGATTATTTGAAAAATTTCAGTGGTTATGAAGCACAAATTTTTATCTTTAATTTATTTTTTATTATAATATAATTTAATTTTAAATAATATTTTTATACCTAATTTTAATTTTTCCGAAACATGTTATAAATTAATAATTCTTTAATATTTTGACGATCTTCATTTCTCTACGGTATTTTATATTTTTAAATTATATATGTTAGTTGGTAAAATAAATACATGTTTTATAATATATACATATTCTAGAAGAGAGAACTACACAAAATTTTTGGAAACATTTAAAAGATAAATTAGCACGAATAATTGCTTATTGAATAATATATGATTTTAAAAACATTTCTAAATATAAAATAATTAATTAATTATATTTGTAAGTTTCCCATTAATGCATTGATTATCCTGAGAGATATGCGTATTCCCGTAATGCGATTCAGTGTTCCCTGAGATGCAAATAGGGGTCGCTGCTCCACCATCTGGGAAATAAATCCTATTCCCTTTAAAACTCACCCCTTTCGAATCCTCATCCAAATTAATGGCATTTATAGACTCAATTCCACCATAAATAATTACATTATCATTCAGTTGATAATTTGATGATTTCCGGATATGAATCATCCGCGATGTCGTTCCAGAATTATCATCGATAATATTCCCTTCAAAAATCCCATCTGGATCACCGTAAATTTCAAATGGCGGGAAAGCTCGGAAATTATTACCTAATGTAAAAATCCATGTGTTCTTTCGAAATATATTTCCTTGAGTTATATTTGAAGAAATTGATGAAATTAAAAATCCCCCGTTTGGGGAAATCAGGTCGGCTAAAATCAGGTTTTGAAAAATATTGCGGGAATTTTGAATTCCGAGGTAAATCCCGCCAAATCCGATTCTCCGGATTTCACCACCGTCAAATTTATTGTCCTCTCCAAACTTTAGCTGAATCCCGGTATGTGAATCAAAAATGCGAGTGGAATTGAAATGATTATTTGACCCTGATTCGACGTGGATCGCTGTAAAGACCTTTGATATTGTCAAAGGTCAATCCGGAGAATTTATTTTGGTGACCTTGAACTTTGAGGCCGTTGGCACAATGGGTAAACGCCAAGTCTGAAATCTCCCAGTAGATGGCGTTAATTGTGATACAGGTTCCTGAATTATAGAGGTATTTAAAAAAGAAATTTCAGAAATTTTTAATTTGTTCTAAACATATTTTCAAAAATTGAATATTGTAGATATAACATACCATTTATATTAGAAAAGATTATATTTGGATGATTCTTGAAGTAAATTGGATCTTCTTTTGTTCCGTTCCGAGTAATCAAATATTCTCCAAATATTTTTAATACCGAGTCATCATCCTAAATATTTTGCAAATTAATCAAATTAAAAATTTTTATTTATATTTTATTTAAAAATAATTTTATGTATAAATTACCCTTATCATTTGAATGACATCTCCTGGATTAACCAACTCCAAGATTTCTCGTAAATTCTCTCCAGTCCTAACATGAAAAACCACCCCAAAAGCTGAATTTAAAACCAAAATAATTGGTATATATTTTAAAATATGCATATTTTGAAAATTGTAAAATCTTTTTCGGCAAATATCGATTTTATTTAAAAGTATTTGGAAATATTGCAAAATATGTACAAATGAAATTTGAGTTGGGCTCATCTTTAAATACGTCCCCAAATAATGTTATCGATACATTGATTTTAATGGCCGATTAAATAATCATCCCTACTTGAGTCTCATATCAGAGTTTAAAGTTTTTTAATGTACGATAACATTTAAAATATTGCAAAAAACATTTTATCAGCAAAATATATTTTGTGGTCAGAAACCTTTATTCTGTTGTTATTGTGAACCTTTTATTTACAAATTAAACTTACAAATCGTAGTTTAATAGATTTAGAATATTGATCCTGCGAAAAAAAATAACATATACGACAAGTGAAACAATATAGATATTGTAATACTATTTTAAAT
>JAAZTK010002753.1:0-10570 GCA_036507255.1 Megalothorax incertus | reverse complement strand
AATTCCGAGGGTGCGAAGGGATGACCATGATTGCGGATGACTCCTACCTAGAACATTATTCAGATTTTGAATATTCAGGAATTCTTTCTTCTTTTCCATATACGAATATTGCGAATATAAATTGTAGAATATATTGTATTATGGGTATAATATGGGTAGCTTATCGCAAGAATAATTATTAATTAATATCCATTTTAACAAGGAATATTATGCCAAGATTTAAAAAAAAATTAATGCATCAAATTTAAGCCCTACACTACAAATGCCGTTTGCAAACCTACTACTTATACCTAATGCAATTATGCAATAGAATATGAATGCCTTAATGTAAAACAAGTTATGCTATAAATTATTATGGATTGGAATCAAAGCTTCATTATCGCATTTCATATTTTTACAAAAAATTATGAGATTTCATATTTTATTAAAAATCAAAGGAAAGGTAAGGATAAATGATAAATGATAAGTATTTACAATAATTTAAAAAAATTTCGAAATTAATAAATTAAGTGTCTGATTAAAGAGTTATCTTGATAGGATAAAACAAGCTTATTGCCTTAATTAAGCTTTATAAATTTGTACAGATATTCAATAGATTATACGTAGAAGTGGTACAGTACTCTAATTTACAAAAGTGTAAACTTATTATTTTTGACAGACATGACTATGAGGTTTTGTGACTTGACATTGACCCTCAAAATAAGACATGTGAGCTTTGCAAATTTTTCTTTTGCAACAACGCCAATATTCTTTGCCATTTAAGGCTCTTCGGTGAAATAAATAAGTGTGCCCATTTAGAAAAATTCTCGGATAACCTTTCGCATTAGTTCCACGAACAGGTTGCATAGACTCGCCTATCAAAAAATTTAAAAAAAAACATTACAAAAATATTCGCGTTTATGCGCAAAAAATAATTCGAATTTTAATTTAGGCTCTATCTGGGTAAATGATTATGTGCATATTTAGAGAAACGAATTGTCTCTTTGTTTCGGTCATAACTAAATCTACATTTGCAATTAAATGAATTTTTAATTTTTCGACAACGCCAAAATTCCATATTTCTTTGCGTATCAGTATAATGGAGGGCATAAGTGAATCCTCTCAAAGATATCATCCTGGATCCTCTGGATGTTGTAATGTAACTGATTTCTCTCGGATCAGCCCCTATTTTAAAAGTGCATCAATTAATAAAAGTTTGGACTAACTTGACAAATGAATCAATGATGATCTTGAATTTAACAGAATCCGAATGATTTTAATATAGTTTAAATTCTCATTGACATATACTCATCTTATTCAATGTCAGCTACAGCCCTGGGAAATGCGTAATTTTAGTTTTGATTCAAATCCATATGCCAAATCTTTCAAGTGCCACCAAATATCCTGTCATTTTGACGAGAATTTTAATTTACTAATCTGTACTATTTTAGCCCATTTGTATACGAAGCGGTTCGTTGCTCTAGCCTAGAGTCTATGTTAAGGTCTATGAGATGGTGTAGGCCATCATGATTTATTATGTCATCCCGAAAAGTCCACTCCCTTGACCTCTGTGGGGTCATTTATTTGGGATTTCGAGGAATTTTTAATAACTCCCTTGCATTGATATTTATTTAATAAGCTACTTTAACGTTTAAAATATAAGGGCTCAAAGCTATTAATTAGGACTATTAATTAATAATAATTAAATGCCATTTCCTATTCAAATTCTGCAGTATAAAATTAAAAATGCTATAAATTACTAATGTACTGCAGTGAAAGTGAAATTATGGATTGGAATCAAAGCATTACCGCCTTATAGGTATATCACCGTATTTTTGAAAATTATCATTTCATATTTTATTTAAATTCTAGACAAATGATATTATGTACTTGTAGTATTAACCTATACCTAGGAATGTAGAGTATTTGACCTATACTATATAAAATTAATTTAGATTTTTTATAATAAGATTAAGAATATCAGTAGAAATAGAGTTTTATATGTGTTCAATAGACTACAGATACATACAGATTATTATCCGCAGTATATATATACCTATAAATAGTGTATTTTAACACCTTCTGATACCTAATATTAACTTATTGACAAGTATGAGGCTTTGTGACAAGACATTTGCCCTCAAAATAAGACATGCGAGCTTTGCAAATATTTCTTTTGCAACACCGCCAATATTGTTTCCCGGTTTGAGGTACTTTTTGTTGTAATGAATAAGTGTGCCCATTTAAATAAATTCTTAGATGTCCTTTAACTTTTCCAAAGACAGGTTGCATAGATTCGCCTATCAAAAAACACAAAAGTAAACAAATGAATAAAAGAACACAAATCAATGAATGATCTTGGATTTAACAGAATCCGTATGATTATAGTAATATATCTATTTATAGGTATGAATTAAATTGAATGAATTAAGATAATTGTTGTAAGATGCAATTTATGATCCCAACAGAAGATTATATCCACTTTAAATTCTCATTGACAAAAGTTCTACACTCATACTCAGCTACAGAAAATGCGTAATTTTAGCTTTTTGATTCAAATCCATATGCCGAATCTTGCAACAAAAAATCCAGTCATCGGAATTTTTAATAACTACCTTGATATTTAAGCTATTTTAATGGTAAAGGGCTCAAAGCTATTAATTAGGACTCTTAATTAATAAAATGCCATTTCCTATCCCATTCTGCACTATAAAAATGACATTTTCTAATGCACTGCAATGAAATTATGGATTGGAATCAAAGCATTACCGCCGTATTTTTTTTGGAAATTACAATATTATTTCATATTTTATTTAAAATCTCGATAAATGATATTACGTAGTATTGACTTATATGATATAAAATTAATTTAGATTTTTTATAATAAGAATATTAGTAGAACTATCGTAGAATCTATTCAATAGATTATGGAAGTATTGTAACTATCAGTAGTACCACAGATTATCCGCAGTTTAAAATAAAATAATATTAACTTATTGACAAACATGAGGCTTTGTGACAGAACATTTGCCATTAAAATAGCAAATGCGAGCTTTGCAAATATTTTTTTTTATGCACCGCCAATATTCTCGACCGTATTGTCTATTTTTTTGATGCAATGAATAAGTGTGCCCATTTAGATAAATTCTTTGACGCCCTTTCGCATCTTTTCCAAAAACAGGTTGCACGAAAGATTCGCCTATCAAAAAAACATAAAATATTTGAGTTTAATTATGCTCGATAAGTAATTCACAATTCATATTTCATTTTACTAAAATAAAGATGGGATATTAATTAAAGTTATTCTAATACCTAAAGAATAAAATATATGATACGGTGCAGCAGACTACGGATGATGATTATGCTTCTTTTTTGAGAAACTAATTATCCCTTTGTTAAGATAACAAGTAACTCTACAATTGCAATTGGGTAAAGTTTTAAGGTTCCGAACTCGACAACGCCAAAATTCAGCATTTTTTTCATTGCAGGTATAATGCAGAGAATAAATATATCCTCTCAAAGAGAGCATCCTGAATCCTCTGGATGTTGTAAAGTAATTCATCTCACTTGGATTTATTGGACCATAACCTATCAAATTAGAGATACGTTTTAATATTTTTGTCAATCACTACAAGCATAGTCTATATTTTAATTACCCTGTATATTCCCTTCATTTTTAACACTTTACACTGTATTACAATTTACGATAATATGGAATCTTATCTAATCCTAAGTACGTAAATACTAATTGCATGAAAGCTTTTGTTAGTTTGAAATTGATGGATTTATATGCCAATTTGGATCGGGCTGGTGATTGTGGAATTCTGATTTTTTTGAAAAATAAATTATTTCTTTGCTCTTATTGTGAACGAGACGACATTTGCAATTAAAACGTCGCCTTTGTCGACAGCCCCAAAATTCCATATCATTATATCTTCGGTTACAAGTACGAGTATATGTGAATCCACGGAGAGAGAGCATCTTGAATCCTCTGGAGCTTGCCACATAACGGATTTCTTGGGGATCAAGTGCTCCTGCAATTAATTAATGGATTTATTTTGGTGACTTTCTTGCAATTCAAACAAGAAATCTCAAAATCAAAATTTTTCTTAAAACCTTCTATTTTGCAATGCAATAAATTAAATGCCATTTAAATTGAGAAACCGTGTACACTCAACAGTATGTACTCGTATTATTAGGTACTACAATTTGCGATATATGGAATCTAAGCGTGAAAAGTATGAAATCTATTTTGGTTTGAAAGGGGATAAAATAATTTTATATGCCAAGTGAAACGGGCTCGTGATTGTGGAATTCTGATTTTTTTGAAAAATAAATGTTTTCTTTTCTCCTATTGTAAACGAGACGACATTTGCAGTTAAAACGTCGACTTTGTCGACAGTCCCAAAATTCTATGTCCCTATATGTTCTGTTATGAGAATATGCGAATCCACGGAGAAAGAGATTTCTGGATCCTGGATTTCTGGAGCTGGAGGAGCTTGTTACATAACAGATTTCTTGGGGATCAATTGCTCCTGCAATTAATTAATTAATGGATTTAATATGGGACTCCCTTTAAAATAAGAACTACAAGCATAGTCTATAATTAAATTACAAACCAAATCAAATTCGGATAAAGACGCCTCTGATTATATTCACTCCCCTGTTCAATCTCAATCATGATTTTTTTTATTGTCTTTTTATTTTCGTACTACTGTTTGTGACCCTCATATTATAAAGCGAAAGCTAATAAAACCTACAAATTACAAAACCCTGTATTTACCAATTACCATTCATTTTTAACACTTTACACTCTACAGTATGTATGCTATTACTTACATATTTACGTTATATGGAATCTAAACATAAATACTTAAGTATAGTATTGTAGTATTAGTATGAAAGCCTATAGTATGTTAGTTTGAAAGTGGATTTATAGATATGTCAATTGGATCGGGCTCGTTATTGTGGAATTCTGATTTTTTTGAAAAATAAATGATTTCTTTTCTCTTATTGTAAACGAGATTACATTTGCATCTTGAACGTTTCCTTTGTCGACAGCCCCAAAATTCTACATCATTATGCTTTCTGTTAAGAGTATATGTGAATCCACGGAGAGAGAGCATCTTGAATCCTCTGGAGCTTTTCACATAACGGATTTCTTGGGGATCAAGTGCTCCTGCAATTAATTAATGGATTTATTTTGATAACTTTCTTGCAATTCAAACAAGAAATCTCAAAATCAAAATTTTTCTTAAAACTTATTTTGCAGTACATATTGTACAATAAATTATATGCCATTTAAATTGAGAAACCGTGTACACTGTACAGTATTTATTACAATTTACGATATATGGAATCTAAACGCTATAATTTCCTTTTGGGAAGCTCAGGAATCACCACCGCTTTATTTACAAACCCTGGTACTATTAGTATGAAAGATTTAGATTTTAGTTTGAAAGGGGATTTATTGGAATGGGCTCGTGATTGTGGGAATGTGATTTTTTTGAAAAATAAATGTTTTCTTTTCTCCTATTGTAAACGAGACGACATTTGCATTTAAAACGTCGACTTTGTCGACAGCCCCAAAATTCTATGTCCCTATATGTTCTGTTAAGAGTATATGCGAATCCACGGAGAAAGAGATTTCTGGATCCTGGATTTTTGGAGCTGGAGGAGCTTGTTACATAACAGATTTCTTGGGGATCAATTGCTCCTGCAATTAATTAATTAATGGATTTATTATGGGACTCTCTTTAAAATAAGAAATACTCTACAAGCATAGTCTATAATTAAATTACAAATTACAAAACCCTGTATTTTCCCTTCATATTCAACATTTTACACTGTACAGTATGTATTACAATTTACGATATTACATACATATATGGAATCTAATCTAAAAGTAAAATCTAAACACGTAAATACCCAAATAGTATGAAAGCCTATCTTAGTTTGAAAGTGGATTATATGCCAATTGGATCGGGCTCGTGATTGTGGAATTCTGATTTTTTTGAAAAATAAATGATTTCTTTTCTCTTATTGTAAACGAGACGACATTTGCAGTTGTATCTATTCTTTTGTCGACAGCCCCAGAATTCTATATCATTAAATTTTTGGTTAAAATGATAAGTGAATCCACGGAGAAAGAGTATCCTTGATCCTCTGGCGCCTGTCACATAACGGATTTCTCGGGGATCAAATGCTCCTGCAATTAATTAATTAATGGATTTATTACGGGGACTTTTTTACTATTCAAAACAATGAAGAAATCTCAGAAAAAACAACAAATTGACAAATATTATAATGAGGCTAATGATTATGATTAGGAAAATTTTTAGAGATGCGAATTGTTCCTGTGATTCTATCAAAAGTAAGTCTACATTTGCAACCCAGATCCGGATTTTTTTGACAAAGCCAGAATTCTAATCCATTGTTTGCTTTTCTATTAATCCTATATGTAAATCCACGTAGATGAAGCAATTTGGATCCTCTTGAAGATGTAGTGAAACTGATTTCTCGTGGATTAATCCCATCATTCCCTATCAAATTAGTACACCATTTAAAATTTTTGATACAAGTTTAATTCAAGGCAAGTTCAAGCAATACATAAATATTGTACGATATTTTCCATATATTCCTACGGTATAAGTACGATATTAATTTTTACAATACCTAAATGTATGAATTCTAATAATCGTAAGCCTAAACTTATATGCCGATAGTAGCTGGATCGGGCTTGTGATTGTGGCAATGTGATCTTTTTGAAAAATTTATGATTTCTTTGCTCCTATTGTAAATGAGACTACATTTGCATCTTGAACGTTTCCTTTGTCGACAACCCCAGAATTCTACATCATTTTGTTTTATGTTAAGAGTATATGTGAATCCACGGAGAGAGAGCATCTTGAATCCTTTGGAGCTTGTCACATAAAGGATTTCTCGGGGATCAAGTGCTCCTGCAATTATTTAATTAATTGATTTATTATGGGGACTTTCTTGCAATTCAAAACAAGAAATCTCAAAATCAAAATTTTTCTTAAAAACCTTTATTAATTTCTTAAAAATATTACAAGATTATATTGCCTACTAAAAGGAATACTTGTATTCTACATATATTTTGTAGTACATTTTGTAAAGTATATTATGTAATTTAATTGAGAAAGGAAAAAATTATAGACAACGAGGCTTGGCTAATGATTATGATATGGAAAATTTTTAGATATGCGAATTGTTTTTGTGATTCTATCATAAGAAAGTCTACATTTGCAACCCAGATCCGAATTATTTGCATTTCTTTTTTGACAAAGCCAGAATTCTAATCCATTGTTTGCTTTTCTATTAAGCCTATATGTAAATCCACGTAGATGAAGCAATTTGGATCCTCTTGAAGTTGTAGTGAAACTGATTTCTCGTGGATTAATCACATCATTCCCTATCAAATTATAACACCATTTAAAATTTTTAATACAAGTTTAATTCGAAAGTTCAAGCAATATTGTATAGGAGCAATATTTTCCATATATTCCTACGATATCAATTTTTACATGTATGAGATCTAATTATCTTAATCCTAAACTTATGTATTAATACTTATATGCCGATAGTAGTAGCTGGAAGTGGATCGTGATTGTGGTAATGTGAATTTTTTGAATAATATATTATATCTTTGCTCCTATTGTAAATGAGACCACATTTGCATTTGAATCTATTCCTTTTTTGACACACCCAATACTCTGTAATATCTGCTTTATTTTTATATCTTCTGTTAAGAGTATAAACGAATCCACGGAGGGAGAGCTTTGGAGATCCTTTGGCACTTAGCACAAAGCTGACTTCTTGTGAATCAAATGCTTCATTCCCTATTTAACAATTTAATAAATTATTATTGATATCTTGGATTTGAAACAAGAAAGACCGAGAGATAATAATCAACGCTTTTCTTATATTATTCTCATTAATTTGAATGTAACTTAATACGACAAGACTTTGATCAATTATTGCGAAATCAATGCTTTTTAGAAATACTATTTCTCAGACACCTTACTCGTAGTAAAATTAACGTGTGCATTTGCAACCCAGACCCTTTATGACATATTGATACAATGCAATGCAACGCCTGAACTCTAATCCATTTATAGCTCTGCGGTTAAGCACATATAATATCCAAGTAAATGAAGCATTTTGAATCCCCTTTTTGGAATGGTTATGCATATGACTTCCCTTGGGTCAATTGAATTTTCAATTGAATTTTCTTTACAAGTGCACCTACAGATATACCTCTAATAAAAGAACTTAAGGGGATGGTGCAACAGTTCTAGCTCTAGGCATTTGAATTGTGTGAACATATCCAATTTAAATAGTTGTCATTAAATGAAATGATTTCATTGATCTATGATTTAATTTAAAACCATCTTACAGATACACAGCTTTGGGAAACACGTAATTTTAGCTTTGATTCAAATCCATAATATGCCAAATCTTTTCCTAATATTGTATTGTATAAGTAGTATAATATGCACAATTAACTCTCATCCTATTGCACTATCAGACTCAGTAAATTCTATTGATATAATCGATATACTAGTATTTTTAAGTAGGTAATTTACTATGAATAATTAAGATTAATATGATAAAATAAAATTTTCTTACCCTGAAGCATAGCAGAAGAGTCCTCGTCATTCAAGCTTTCCTCTCCCTCCATTTTGTAGCTTGCGTCTCCTTTAAAATTAAAATGTTAAAATAATATAAAAAATAAAATAAATCTAAATAATTCGGATTTCTAAAAGGTTTTGGCCAATCCTAATACCGTATCTTAATAATATTCTTTTGGTTAAGCAAATGTCTCACAACAAATATTAACATTTTTCTGAATTTTCAAATCCATTTTTATTCAGATTTGTTCAAAAATTAAAAAATATAAAACTTGGAAAATTCTTTTATCATAAAATATATTTACAATTAATTTAATACTGGTAAGTTGTTACTTACTGTATATTTAAGTAGTATACGTAGGTATTAAGTAAAGATGTTTAAATAGTTTAAAGTTTTTAAGACTAAAAAGGATAAGTTTTCTAAACAAGTTTAATTAACTTTTCGGGTTTAAAACTAAAAATTCAAACTCGATAAATCAATTCCATGTTTCTTTAAATGCATTCGCAGATTCCCAGTACTTTGGTTAGACCTTATCGAGGAATATTTTCTAAAATTTTTAAAAATAACATTTTAGAATCATTTTTTTAAGTTTAAATATTTATTATCAAATGTAGCAAGGTTGTTAACGATAAAGAGATCGGATTTTAATATATTTACATTGCTTTGCTTTTACTATTTCGTACTTAATTCCCTCACGCTATATTTTAACATTTATTGCAACTTAAGTTAGTTTTACTTTTAACTTTTAATCCTCATCTGGTTCATGTGAATGCTCACCACACACTTGTATCTGATCCATAGATTTAACAACTCTTGCTTTACAACCTCCAGCTCCTCGATATTTGTTACATCTCCAATAACTTGTATTGGGATTATTCGCGCCAATTTGACGAAAAACATATGTAAAGCCACCAACTACTAGGTTGAGATTTTTCCCTCGTTTGTTCTTCACAAATTCAAACGACAACCCGTCTGGCAAAAAAAATGTAATAATAAAAAATAAGATATTTGGAAAAAAAGGCAAACTTATTCAGAATTGCCAAATAAACTTTAAAGTTTTTAAAAATGAGTAATAAATATAATGCTTATTTGACATATAGGTATGTAATTAAAAATATCCCATTTTACTACAATTAATGCCACCAATTATTCAGGCACATGATTATGCTCAATAGAAACTCGGACACCGGAATCAGATTTGATTGCTCGGCCACCACAGGTCCCTTTAACACATTTCCAATACGAATTTTGCGAATCTTTTCCGTAATTTCCCCTATTGCAAGAATATATGAATCCACCACAAACTAAATTGGGATTTCCTCGCCTATAGAAAAAGATTTTATATATGAGTATGACCATCCAAAGTTATGTCAATATTACAATACCTGCTCGAAATAAATTCAAAGTCCTTCGTTAGGCCTAGCGAATATTAAAGAATCTTTTAGTCTTTTATTTAAGTACATCTGCATATTGGATGCCCATAAGTACAATAGCTGATAGTCCTTTAAAACTTGTTTTTCAAGGGATAGTTAGCATTTGGTAATTTAAGGTACGAGCATTTAAAGTTATACGAGTACTAATAGTAATAATAATAACTATCATCAGATAACTATCTTCATTATAAAACTCAGTTTCTGTTTCTATTTTATAATACCTATCTCCTCCCACACGAAAGCTCAACAATTCGTGAAAATGGTATCAACAAATGTAGAAAAATTCGGGGCATGTCCACATGGGTTTCATTTTCCAAAAAGTTGACATCCGGTTGACCTGTCATAGGTCACATGGTCAAAAGTTAAGTAAAAAAATTCAAATAAAATGCTATCCGATGCTTCTCGACAAGGGCTTTACGATGATATAGGGTGTCACCCCAAAAAGTCTACTCCCCTGACCTTTACGGAGCAATTTAAGGGGATTCGGGGAATTTTGAATATCT
>JAAZTK010002752.1:0-10574 GCA_036507255.1 Megalothorax incertus | reverse complement strand
GTTCAGGGATTAGACGCTTGGAGGTCTCAAGATCTCTTTAAAATTTTACTACATAAAAGTTTAAGGGCTCATTGGAAAGCTCTTGAATTATCCATACCTTCAATCCATACCAGCAATTCAAATGCTCTCTCACCAATACGCCCCTCTCCAATGGAACTGGATAATTCAAATTAGCGAAATTAGTTTTTAATCCTCAAGTTAATTGGCTAGTATATTTCAATAGGAAATCAATAATTAATTTATTAGCGTACATGTCAATACTGTAGACATCATACTTGCGAATACCTATATTAAAAAGATTTTTTATATAAAGAGTTGGATTAGCATTTCTCATTAATAATTTCTTACCATAAACAATAGACCAAAGAAGAGATTTCCAGCATTGTTAAACACTTTACTCGCGTCATTTCCAGCTACATTAATTAGTAAAGTTTTTAAGTCGCGTGTTCATTCAGCGATATAGAGACAAATATATTGTATTTACCATCATGGTAGATTGCTCCAATTAACAATCCAACTAAAACGGTTGACGCGAAACGGAGGTGAGTAAGCATCTGAAATTTCAAAGGGATTCCGTGAGCGTTTTCGTCAATACTCGAATTAAGGCGCATATATTAAAGGAAGATAATATTTACTACTATATTTGCACAAAGAAGTTACTGGGAAATATTCCCACGCGTCTAAGAATTTTAAATAAAGATTTCCAGAGGTGATAACTCAAACTCACCATATCTCGTGATATGCAAAGGAAAGACCGTTTGAGGAGTACAAAGAATTGATTAAAAAATCGGGAACACCGGCACTCATCAGCCCAAGAAGTAATAGTCTCCTTTGACCCCTCTGAATCTTCCAGGGCAGGGTGCGTCATTAGACTCACGATAACTTCTCCATTTTCTGCAAGTGAAGCCTTTCTCTCAGCCTCCTCCACAGCGGATAATCTTCTATCATTTGAATTCTTTTGATGAAGTGGAGGCGTGAATGAAGATCCTTCCGAAATATTATCTGAGCAATCATTTGCACAGTCCAGTCCTGAGCTATCGCTATCTGAACTCAAAATCACAGCTTTTGATAGCATATTGACCCATTGCTCTCCATAATCGCCGCTGGCGACTTCAATTGCAAAATCCGCTGGATTATGGTAGGGAGGACAGTGGAGCCCTTGTCGAGAGAGGAAGGGGACAAGGGATCGCACAGGGCCCCGATATATGCATTGTCCCTCAGAGAGTAGGTAAAGTGAGTCAAATTGCTCAAAGATCCGTGCAGATGGCTGGTGGATTGTTGCAATTATTGTTCTTCCACCTAATTTAATTTTAAGATGCATTTTGAGTGAGATTGTTTTATTTTTATTCGAAAGATTTACCTTGAGCCAATGCCTTCAATAGGGCTACACAACTGTAGCAGGATGCCGAGTCCAATCCGCTATTAAAAAGGAACATTTGTGTTTAGTTCATAAAGCAAGCATAATATTTTTAAGAAACTTATGGGAAGATAAATATTATTCAAAGGGAGAATAACAGAACTTGAAAGCATATATGAAAATAGTTTAAAGGTGACAGTTGAATGCATTGTTAACAAGCAGGCCGAGGAAATGTGCACTGTCTTCCAGGTATTATTCTCCCTTTTAATAGTAGGTACTACCTTCATGGTGCAATGCACTTTCAGTTTGTTTAAGAAAAAAGCAAGTCATATATTGCAATTTACAGTAAAGAGGTATACCTACACATACATATGGGAAATTGCTCAAAGCAGAGGTTAATGTCATTGCAAATATACATTATGAAGATACATACTTGGGATTTTAGCCTTTCCTTTTAACAATATTTATCAAATTATAGATTTACCTTGTACACTCATCAAAGAACATGACTGGAGGATTGTTGATTAGCTCAAGTGCAATTGCCAGCCGCTTTCTTTGACCTCCAGATATGTTGGCAGTCTTTACATTTTTGCACTCTTCTAGTCCAATTATCTCTAAAATCTCGGATATCTGCAAAGGAAATGAAAGCTATTACTCCATTTGCTATAGGCTGTATACTTATGATTCTACTTTCATCGTTCAAAGAGTGGAGATTGAGAATGCAAATTGCAAATCCATTTTACGGATATAGAGAATTGTAAATCATATAATCAATATAAAGGAATTCTGTTCAAGGCTTCAATGCACAAACTTAAACAATTAAAGTTGATTTACGGATATTCTGAAAACGAGTATATACAGATATTCAGATATAGCATATTCAATTCCAAATAGAATATATGATATAATCAACCGGATAGTTGATAGTTTCCCCGATATTTTGATTCTATTATGCATAAAGCGGATTACGCAAATCCTCCAAATTGGGTTCTTTACGGGGAATTTCCTTTAGAATTGTTGCATTTTCAATCAAGCTAAGAGAATTGTTCAATTGACGGGGGCTAGTTAGATTCGGGGCAAATAGCAAACTATTTTGGAAATCCCTGAGCAAATCAGCTCCTAATGAAATTGAACTTTCCAACCTTTCCAGGAGAAATCGCGGATATTAATTATGCACTTACCACTAACTCATGTTGTGCTTTTGTTGTGCTCCTCGGAAGTTTAAGTTGTGCTGCATATTTCATAGCCTCCCATACAGTTAGATGTGGGAGAAGGACATCATCTTGCATTATATAGCAGGCCATTTTGCGAAATCGGGCTAAATCTCGTGGCTTCCCATTTATATGAATAGATCCGGCTACATTATGTGTCCTGAAAAATAGAATATGAAAGATTAGGATAAACATGACCTATATAAAAAAGGTGTTAGGGTTTTAGACAAAATCCTACTTGTATCCCGCTAAGATATTCATCAGTGTTGATTTCCCCGCACCTGATGGGCTGTAAGGATGAATACAACATTTAGATTGAGGTTGCAAAGGGTAAAGGATTTTAATTGAATTTTTACCCCATTATTGCAGAGAGTTCTCCAGGCTTAAAACATCCAGATGCATCCTTTAGAATTGACTTCATATTCTTTGACACATAGGGCCCAAATCCACCAACTAAGATAATCGTATAGAAAAGTTTTCAAATTAAACTTTGACAGGGCCATTATAAGGAGTCTTTAAAACATTTGAGATTTTAAGATACTCAATGCTCATAGTCCTAGTATTTGTACTATCTGTAGTATTTAACCTTTTGTTACTGATCCCGAGTTTATACACTTAAACTCTATTCTTTAGACATGAAGGATTTTTTTGTATTACAGAATTGTACTTGTACATGAATTTACATACATACATAAATGCATTACTAACGAGTATATCAAATTCTACTATATTTTTTGAAGATCAAAAACCTCGGGATCTCAAGGTTTTTCATCTACTCGGAATATCCGTATAACATTTTAAATTTAAATTCAAAAGATTCTTTTAATATTTAGTTATTTTAAGCGAATGTACAGTTCATTTCCTTTAGACTTTAGAACTTTAGAAGTAGGTTGTATTAGGTATTTTAAACTCAATTTAGAAATCAAAATAGAAATCACTTACACTTTCTGTTTGGTGAATCGCGGACTGTATAATTGAGTTCATTAAATTCCAATGTGACCGGGGGATGATTTGGCAAATGTGATACGAGCATTTTTCGAGCATGGGATACTCTGCAATTAGAAAAAGAAATCAATTAAAGATATTTTACTTTACATTAATCATATCACCCCATATTTATTGTACAAAGAATACAATAGATTTAAAATTTAAAATCCCAAATGAGACAGTTATAAATGCTTTAATTAATTATTCCTTTACATTGTACTTTTGCTCCTCTTTTTCGTGACAAAGTTATTCTCACAATTTGTCATTAGGACACTCTTTTCCTGGGGTGATGAGAGTTGCTCCATTTTTTCTTAAAATGGGGTTTATCTTGAAATTCAAGACTTGAATATTTTACACTTTCAATCTCAATTCACGCCAAATGTTAATATATTCGGAAATTGTCCTATAAAAAGCTGTGGCTTTTCATAGTCTAAACCCGTGATGCTTGCCCCATCAATTCTAATTATTCCGGACAATCCTCAAGCAATACTGAGGATTTGGTTTGAAATGTCACGTACTTTCAAAACTACCTAATATACTAACTTGCATATGTAGTAATTTACTCTACAATTTCGCTTTAAATTGCACTTGCAAAAAATAGTGTTGAGGTGAGAGTGAGAGTGAAACATCGACTGAACCTGAGAAGAGTTTTTTTGCCTACCTCGCTTGGAAAGACTCTTTGACTTTCCTATTGCATTTAATATGATAGATTGTTATAAAATGAAATATATTCCTATATGTTCTGATCGTATATGGTATTAGCTGCTGGAAAGCTTAGAATAATGCTTGATCTGCAATGATGATAGATGAGCAAGAATCGGAGAGACTCTCATGTGAATAAATAACTATTTTAGATCAACCCTGAAAGTAAATAGGCAGGCATACGGATATGAAAGGTAGAGTACACAAGTACATATATATCTAATAATACAATGATAAAGGGTTTACTTTTTATCCAATTTAATGAAGTGAATAAATAGAAGCCTATTAAATAAATTGTTTGAGAATTGAGAACTCGCGGGATGTCATTATATCATTATCAGAGCATAGATCTTCCATCAATTTAATCAATTAAATTAATAAAGAAGGATATCAAAAATGGAAGCCTATATTCATCAAATCAAAAAATTCCAAGTTAAATTTTTAGACGGTGATATTTGCATTGTCCAAGTAAAGACTACCATTTCGTATATAGATCTCATAAATTGATGTTAAATAAACTGTCAGCAATGAGTGGAAAAGGGTTTTATAATTGATTGGTTTGAATATTGCAAGGTTTCTGCAGTTGAGCCACGCTATATTAATTTACCCTCAGGATAAGTGCACATGTCCTAGCCTTCTTTAGAAAGCTGTGTCTGATTAAAAGAAATCTTACAAATTGCAATAAAACTCAATAGCACACAATTGTCAACCCTAATAATTTATGGCATATAATAAAAATGATTGTCCGTCGGATTGTACTGCAAAGTTCGAGTGTCATAAATATAATGCAGCCAGATATTACAATCCAACTAATATATAGAATATATACCTAATATTATATAGGTTCATCGTATACAATACAAGTACATACTTATGAGATAGTTAAAAATAAAATTGACCAACCGAACTGAGGATTCCAGAAATCAATTTAAACTTTGAGGAAAAGAATGTGAATTCAAAAGGATTAAATAAATTTATAAGATCACGAGATGTTGCCGAAAGGAATATCAAATCTTTACTACATATTACATTTTAAAATCTACGGCATAATTGCTCTTGACTCTGAAAAGTCTGAGAGTTGGAATCCTTCAAATAAGTAAAAAATAATAAAGTATTGAAGGAATACATCTTTAACATGAGAACGAGATAGATCGTTCAGAATACAGGTTATACCCTACAATTATATGTGCGATAATAGGTAGTAGTACTACAATATACGAATAGATATACGCTTATGGATTAGCTACATTGTTTAAAGAAGGTTCCTCCTATAGGTATACAGAGATACGTGTGGAAAGGCTATAAAAAAGTTGCACACAAAAAATTCGCACTGGACTTTGGAGCACTATCCATTGTGCTAAGAGTGAGGGTTCTAATTGCAAATTCTAAAATCTTCTTTAGGTTGCATCTGTACGGAGTGTGCATTTATGCATATTGAGATGAATAAAAAAATCTTTGAAATATATTAAATTATGGGTAATAAAATTCAATATGTACAGAAGTACGGAAAGTAATTTCGCATGTACATTTCGTAAATCAGCAGATGCAAATACGCTTCATATTCCCCAGTTGACTTGATGGACAAAAAAGTTTGGACGAGTATTTAAGGTTTCAAGGCAAGCTGGATAATCCAGTAATTGAGCTTTTTGACTCTTTTTCAGGTCTCAGGATATGAAATCAGGTTATATCGTACCCTACTTCGAGTTATTATAGTAGTACTATTGTACAAATACGATACTTAGGATTAATGTAGTCTAGTAAGTAAAACTTGCAATGGCTTGTCAATAAAACCAAAATTATGCATGTTTAAACATATTGATGTTAAAATAATGTTAACACAAAATATTCCCTTAAAGCTTAATAAGCGTAATAACTAATAAGTTATACTTATAACTTGCAATTAACATTATGAATTCAAGCAAGGATATGAAATCATTACAATTCTTTAAGTATGAGAAAAACAGTTTTACAAGCTACGTACCTAGTATAACTTATAATCATAAATACAATATATGACTTTCAAATGATAATTGTTGAGGTGGTTGAGTTAAGCACTTAAAAGTGAAACTTGTATTACCTACTCTAATTATCATAGGTTATAAGTTATAACTTATAAGTTATAGGTAAATAAACATGGGTAGTGCTTGGGTACTTAATAAGTAATTGTTTGTGGAAATAGGAGAATTTATTAAATTGTACTTCCATTAAAATTGCTCATGAATTTGCTTTATAAGGAAGGACTCTGTAAAATCCTTAAACCTGAATGGAGCTGGAAGGTAAAAGTAGGAGAAATAAAATTTTAATCTGGGGAATATCTCTCACTACTATTAAATTGGCAGCTAATTTATAGGAAGTGCCTTCATTCTTTAACTAATCCAATAATGGTTCTGGTAGACTTGATGGCGTCTTAAGAATGCTTTGAACATGGTATAGGTATCTGCACCACTAAGGTACTAGAAATATTGTACTACAATGTCTAGGTCCGCTATTTATCGATCGGATTCGGGATTATAAGATTGAACCAGATCAAAGGAAGATTGGAATCATTCCAAAGTGAGATTTACTACAATGCAATGCCCAAGTTTAATCAATTGTAAATTGTATTCCAGAATCCTTTAGGTCTAGGTCCATTACAAGTAATCCTTGGATTAGAAGATTAATATTCTTAACCTAACCTAAGGCATTTTGTTACATTTTTCTGCATTTTCCAACTAGAATTTATGTATTTTTTAATATATATTCCAGGTATATTCTATAAATTACCCAATTGCCTATCCAATAAGGTGTATATGAATTTAAGCTAACCAAGAATTAAATACTCACTTGAGTTCATGCTGGAATAATTTCTCCCTCGATGGGTTTGAGATGTTGTCTTCAAATACGATGACATTGGAGCTCCCCATATTGTCAACGTGTGAATTATGATCCATCATCGGATAAAAGACGAGTATGTAAAGTATGTATATCTTTTATGTCCTCAGTCTCACTTTGCTCACTATATGATTAACTTGCAAAGGCTAAATAAACATATTAATTATCAGTCCTATCTTTCCCCATTTTATCCGTAGAATTTATACACTACTTATAATTAGCTCAAGTTAAAAGGAATTTTGGTTGAAAAACACTTTTAACCTATTTAAAAGAAGTCCAGCTATTTATTCCTTAATGACGGCTCAAAGTTATGCACATAAATATAACGTCAAGAATTGGGAGTCGATAAATATAGCTGGTCGTAGAGAAAGGAGAACAAAGTCCTAATTTCTCTCGTTTTTTCAGGTTTATTGTATAAATAAACTGTGCAATTGAATGTGCAGCAAACTTCAAAATATCTTAGATTTGAGCTCTGGCCAAAAGCGAACAAGATGTATTTGAGTATTAATTCACTTGTACGTAAAATTAACCCCGATTTTGAATCAAGTGTCTCTATAACCAAATCCCACTGTATATACGGATAGCCAGATGCCTATCTTGTAATTTTTTGCTTAAAGATCCGCGATTTAGAAGAAGACTGAGTCGGGAGCTGGAATTGTGTCAAGTCTTATGTCTCTAAGCTTGGCTCCGGTACACTTGCACTGGGCAGAATGGCAGAACCCAACTTTCACCCATTCGAATAGCATATAAGCAGTAAGTAAGGGGAAATTTGCACTGAACCCCAGCATTTGGTAACTGTAAAACCTATATTCACATTACAGAGGTGGGATATAGGCAAAAGTTGGCAGAAAATGGGTGGGCTTGCTTTTGCTCAGAGCGAACAGACTCGAGCATTTATACTAGGTACAGATACGTCAGTAAGCCTCCACCGAACTGCACTCTGAAATGTACCCGGAGAGGAAAGTGGGTGGAGTATAGAATCTAGCTAAAATAACATGAGGAGGAGTAGGAGGAGGCGGACGAAAGGGGGAAAGGGAGCCTAAGGACATTTGTGCAAAGGGATCAGCAGGATCTTAGAATTTAAAATTCTAAAAATCCTTCCTACCATGCGCTCGAAAATTGCAAGTGCAAAAACTAAACTCGGTACATCTGCACTGAAAGAGAATTTTGACAGGTGAATGAAACTCATCCGAGCGAAGGATATGTTGCTCCATATGATGTTCTCTACTGAAGATGAATCTACTGATGTAAATCTCTCTAAAGTCTAAACTAATCCCATATACAATATACTTAAAAATTGCAAAACATATCTATGATTGTGCAAAATAGTGCAAAAACATTTGGGGATATAAATTGTTATTCTAATTTACCTCATAACTACGAATGCAGAATAATTTTGTGGCTAATTTTGTTAAAATTTCGCATAAGCGAAATTTGGGCACAAAAAGGATAGGAATTAAACATTGCCTTTGGGGAAAGGATTTGCGAATTTTTGCATATATATGACAGTTTGCAGATCTATACGAGTATACTGATATTCAAAGGATATGCGATTATGAGTAGGGTACCCTAATCATATTCATCTTTATTCAGCAAATGACAAGGTTCTTCCGCTGAATATCCGAGTCTGACTGTAAAAAAATAAACTTCTCATTAGTAAACCCACTTTGCATATGGAAATGAAGGAACATATTAAACATGCAAAAGGGTAAACATTAATTCATGCCGTAATGTTGAAAGACAAAGTACAGATCCTACGGAGAATCGTAATGAAAAATGCTACTTGCACCAAGATGAAATAGAGATAAAAGTATACAGGTAGAATGTGTAAATATTGTATAGATAAGTGAGAGCAAATATTCTGGGCATATTTAGCATTGAAAAAATGGCATCTCACCTTTAGGATTTAAAGATATATGTATGTACGAGTATACGGATAATATGGCCGTCTATTCTAGGTAAATATTTAATTATACCAAATGTTTGCGTGTACTTTTTTGGGAGAATTATGTAAGGACAGAAGCACCGAAAGAGAGAGATCATACAGATAAATGATACCTACTCCTTTGTAACTTGTATTCGTAATCCTAAATTTTGTAAAAGAATATTATATTTCGAGTGCAATATCTCCTTGTTCCAAATGAGCGTAGGTATCTATTTACAATCAGAGATTGGCATAAACCAGATTGGTAATTGATTGGTCATATGTACAATAGTATTATAAAATAATCCGGAAAATACAGAATATACTCGGAATTGAAAGCTGCTTAATGAGGATTTCATACCCATATAATTTCGCTTGAAATAATTATTGCTTATTCCAATCGAATCTATATTTAATTTTTAGGACAATAGGATATTTGCCTTTTGGCATACTTTCCGTGGCTCCTTTAATTAACAATTTAGAGGACTGTTGAACTCGCTTGATTGCCTTTTATTTCGAATCGGAAGTAATATCAGAATTGAGAATACAAAGAGAAGCTTGCGTGCTTAAATAATTGAAATATTTACTCTGATATCCCAATAATTATATACTTATTTTTAATCATTTGGAACTCAATCGTGGATTCATGATTTCCTGTATTTCGCAATTCGCAAAACCCCTTTTAAAGGGCTATTTCTAAATGAGCGCATTTACAAACTTATGATTTCAAGAAGATTGAAAGAATATATGATATTATTTTATTATCCGATTCCTTAAACTCAATAAGTAATATCGAATGTGATCCGACCGTCCGACCTAATGCCTAGCTATAGTACTACTTTCGGATATATTATATCGCCTGTTATCCATCCATCAAATTCCAATACCCGTTGACGTCTTTCCGATTTATGATCTCATTTTTCTACAATGCAATGACAAAAATATACATTGGCTAATTTTACTATATTAGTTACGTTTGTCTATTGTACTATAAATAGTAAATTGGTGGTCTATTTATGTAGATTTCTTTAACTTCAAGTGAGCATATTGTATTAAAGGCTAACCGTTTTAAATGCTAATAACATAATCCGGTCATTCAACATACACTTGAAGGTTTCTTCCCCGGATTCTTGGGTTCAAAAATATTATTATTTATTGTTTTTCCATACGGGGTAAAGTTCCCAATGACCGTTTTTTCACCGGAAATTTTACTAACAAACAATGGCCAAAGGAAAGAGCCTGCTTTTATGTTTATGGATTCGTAGGTCAACGGTGAGCAGAATGAACGCAAACCACTTACTTAAAACTACAATATTTGTAAATTTTCCAAAAAGGTTGTGAACTCTTATTTGTATTATGAGTTTTATTTCTTCGAAAGAACCTTATAAACCTTTCAACTTTGAGCCATTAATGCATCATCTTAAACTATTATATCAGCAAACATACGGATATAATAAACGTTATTACGGAATACCTGAAATTAATATCATGATTCATGAATATGATGTTTATGTTGAATTCA
>JAAZTK010002751.1:0-10574 GCA_036507255.1 Megalothorax incertus | reverse complement strand
TCGCCACTCCCGAGTCGATATTCTGGTCATTTCCTTCGCTATATACGTGATAAGATGACCTATCTTTGCTTGTATTACTCGTAAAAGATGAAAGGATAGCGTTATAGCGTGGAGGATAGGAGTAAATTAGGAAAATGCCTATATTTTACAAGAAATGGGTCTCTTTTTCGCCGAGTTAGCACTTGGCTAAGCGATTCCCTCATCTTCCAAGAAGAATTTACTTGGCCGAGCTTTATTAACTTGGTCCTATACTACGTATAATGTGTGTGGATTGAATTCAGATGAAGTAGGGATTGTCGTCGAACAAAATCGATCAATTTAACTATTTTTGGACATGTACCACGGCGCGTTTCGCTTAATTCAATTTACACTTTATATATCTAATATACTGCGGACTGAGGAAAAAGTTTACCACCTCAAAAACCCGGTAAACTTTTCCTCCAGCCTCAGCTTGATCATCAACTGAGCAACTCTAATGCTTTTGCACAGCACAGCACTTTTTCCTTTTTTACCAACACGGCTCTAATAACGTTACAAAAAGTATAAGCTCATTTCTACGAGAGTGAAAACTTTAAACACTTTCCCCGGAAGCGGATATGTACCCTTGTAATATTGCTACAAGTAGAAAGAATATAGTTATGAGCTTGGCATGTTAATGGCATGTTGCAAAACCTGCCAAAAAAGTCAGACTATTACGGAACAACTCCGAATGCAACTTGATTGGTAAATGGAATTGAAGAACTTTGAATTGAATACTATATGGAAGCACTTGTTGGACTCATCCCATCTAAATCTTAGCTAAATCATTGTTTTTTTGCGCTTTTTTTACACCATTTGATTCGCAAAGTTTGTAAAAAAAAATCGGATTTTTTTAAATGAGAAATAAAGCAGATCCCATCTGTCTCCTCCAGAGTCGTCTGACTCCCGAGACAAATCACTTGATATGGGGACAAATTGTACTCAAAGACAGAGACAAATTCGGGGCTTGAGAAAGAATATATTATTTACTCACAACCCTTTCCAGCTCACCCATTTGGCCCAAAGTTTCAAAACATTTAACTCTGAGACTCCCGGACCTCGAGAGTGAAAAAGTTTTAATTTTGCAAGTTAATTTTTGAGCTTTTAGCGTTTAGAGTTGAGCAAGTCGAGAGTCGAGTTTTGGAGTAATTAGTTTCATTTTATTTAAATGACCCAAAGAAGGCTAGCTCGAGGATTAAGAGTGAAGTCGAGGCGTGCTAGAAAAAATCCCAGGACAATTGCTGGCGAAATACTCATTTTAATGGGGCAAGAACTTAAGTTTATTAAAATTTTAATTTCCTCTATATTCCTATACTTTCTCCGTTTAGGAGTCCATGTTAAAGAAGATGAAATTTTGGATGAAAGCCAAAAACATTCAAACTTTCACTCTTGCGACTCTCAAATTGAAGCCGAGTGAAGCATACATGTAATATCCGAATGTAGAGCATGAAAGCAAGTGTTTTTGGGTGGTTAATAAAATAGTATTTCAACTCACGGACCCACGGTACAACCAAAAATAATTAACTCGAAGTCCGCCAGCTTGCCCGAAGAAATAA
The DNA here is from genome assembly GCA_036507255.1 of Megalothorax incertus. Classification (NCBI taxonomy): domain Eukaryota; kingdom Metazoa; phylum Arthropoda; class Collembola; order Neelipleona; family Neelidae; genus Megalothorax; species Megalothorax incertus. Next base: position 9,000 of record JAAZTK010002751.1, on the reverse strand, counting down.
CAAGTGTTTGGATCAAATTTACCCACAACATGAAATGTCAAATGGAGCCGGTGTGACACGCGAAACTTGAAATTTCCTTTGTATTCCGGAATTATTATTTTTTAGCGAAGCGGAGCTTGCGATAAAAAAGCAACAGATTTGAGAATCGCATTTTATTACAATTCTTACAATTCTCGGCGTCTGTTTCGAGCATTCGAGTGAAAGTATCATTATTTATTGAAACAATACTCCTGCATACGATAGGTAAGTACGATCCGCTTGCAGTCCTTTACAATTTTTGAATAAACACTTTATTTCTCAGACATGCACATTTTTATACACATGAATTTATTAAATATTTATATATTTTAGAACGTACCTACTATTTTTGTATTGTATTTACGTATAATAAAATCTTATAAAAGGTATGCTCCAGTTGGTATGTATGAGGTTGGGTTTAATAGCAGCTGCAAATATCAATATTTCTCTAGAATATATATATTTTAGCTATATACAATTTTTATTATAGCTCTACATATTTACATTTGATGGAATAATGGCCAAAATGGCTATATCTTATAAGCTTTATCCATATTTTAAATATTCATTCGCTATTGAGCGATCCATGTCCAAACATTGAATTTTTGCATGTTTATTTTTTCCGAGAAAGTATCGTAAAAACGCGAATTTCACTCACTTTTTTTATATGGCTGAATAAAAGCAAATGTTTTCATTAGGAGGAGTTGAATCCATTACCAAGTTCTTCTGGAGAGTACCTAGGATCATTTTGTGAGTTGGGACCGTTATAGGGGTACTCGGGAACACAAAAGCAACAGATACAAAATTAAGCTAGGTAGAACGTTGAATTTGCACAAATTTAACTTTTAAATCTCAGAATTCCATTTGCTCGGGGAATCTCACGGCGGAAACCCGGATTTGGGAGTAAATTGATGGACAGATGGGCTAGGAGATTCACTTTGTTATCTTAAATACTGGTATTTGTACACTGTGTGTTGGCTACACTGCTGAATTAGGGAGTTGAGATAAGGAATTTTAAGTTTTTACGGCGTGCGCAATTTCTCCCACTCGAAATTTGACTCCTTTGGGATTGAAAACTTCCAGAATACCGGATTAAACTTGATTTTGCACACAATGTCAACTCTCACGTAAACAGTACAAAATACGAATTTATAAAAGGCGTAAAAAGTCAGGTCCAGTTTCAATTAAAGGTTATTCTCCTTCCTCGTGAGCGGAAGTGTACCTCCAAAGCTTTCCATTGGCGTTTGTGAATTTGATTTTGGTGTTCGTAGTGTTGCATTACATTGGTCCTGCATTCCTAGAATCAATCGTGGTGATTGTAACCTCAGGATTCATAAAGGATTGAGGTGGAAGTGGGATTCCAATGGAGCCAATTCCATCGAGGCTCCTCTCGGTCCCTCCATTCCTTGCCTCCATGGTCAGGTCGACAATGTGTTCTGAATTGTATTGATTACAACATATATCCGGACCCTGTTTCTGCCTACCTCCACCTCCTCCGTTCCGATGAGGATGTGTGAGAGAGCCATGGTTCGAGTAGGATGTATAGCTTCCATCATAATGGTAGCCAGTATTGTTATGATTTACATAAGTCCCACCATTAGCTCCATTGGAGGTCGTGGCGTTTGTGGGGTGACCCATAAAGGGTGAGGGAGAGGGATCTTGGCGGTGGAAGGTGATCACATAATGATTAGGTGGGAATTTCCTATGTAAAATTAAATTAAATTTATTTTTTTTAAATTTATTTTTATTAATTTTTATAATTTTTATAATTTTTAAATTAATTTTTATTAAATTTATTTAAAATTTTTTAATTTTTTAATTTAATTAATTAATTAATTAAAAAACAATGCAAAATAACAACGTATATTTTAAATTAGTACCTGAAGTAAGCAGCCATATCAAATAGAGCAGCTAGCTCGGAGAAAGAGAATGATAGGAGGAATAGGTAGAAGGAGTATCCGTATTTGTAATGGTAGAATGTGGTAAGTCCTTTTGTATGTGGGGAGAAGGGTAGGTTGGCTTCAAATTCTGACCCAATCTGTGAGACAAAGGTCAAAAGGGCAGTCGCTTGGCATAGCCCTGTAAGAAGAGAAAAAAGATTCAAAGTAATGTAAACATTGCAGAAAAAAGCCATCTCTATTTACATGCAAATTCAAAGCATTATGGCACTCCTCTGTCAATTCCCCCGACTGAAATTCAATTTCTCGACTTATTCTTTTGTCAATTTTGAGCTTTATCCTTGTAAGGCTGTGTAATGTATGGAAATGTGTGGTTGGGGGATGACACAATAGTGTAATACGAATGAGACGAGGATGAGGGGAGCAAAAGATGCCGAAAAATCAATAAATTGATCCCTTATCACCTGCTCCCACACTTCATATTGGCATGAGATAGGGATCGGACAATGCCACTTTTCTTTTATTAGGTAGTACCTACGATATGTCATCTAATAGAGTACCTAATAGAAGTTGGAGGATCTGATAAGTGAGAGGAAAGTGCCAAGAAAAACACTCGTGAATTATTAGCTACATTACAAATGGATTATTTGCTGAATTGGATATTTCCAGAGATAAAAATAGGACCACGTAGGAGCTGGGGACTCAAGGTTCATCGGAGTTTCTTTTGAACTCACACCCCGATTTTTTCCAAACCTCTGTTTTGGTTCCTTCAAGAGCCTGAGAAGGTGAGGGACAAAAGGGAGCTTTGAACCCTTAAGTTAATAAATGGGGAATGATGGATGAAGAGAGCTAGGGACGACGTGTTCGAGTCTGGCATTGATTAAATAGGGAGGGGAGCGAGAAATAATGATTGGGTTGATTTTGATTTGAAAGGGAAACTGGGAGAAATACAGAGTCTGTAGGACCGCAAACCTTTCTTATTACACTCAAGCAATCCTGCACCACCGGAATTCAACCATTTCAGTTCCTCAGCCCTCGAGACATTTGGAGAAAGTGGAAATTTAAGCTTATTTTTAGCCCAGGCAAACTCTGAGAGTTTGCCACTAGGACCTAGTGGCAATTCCCGGTTTAAATCCCACTTTTCCACACAAATGTTATTCTTACCTCCCAGTATCAACATGCTGGCTTCGATGATCTTTTTGTTTTTTGAACAAAATGTGCCGAAAATCAGGCAAAAGAGAGCGGCTGTGGTGAACAGAACGGAACAGGCGATGAAGGGTAGGGTAATTCTGTAAAAAAAATAATCAGATTTAAAAGTTAATGATTTTATGTAAAAGTTATACGATAAAAGATTACGGAAATAAATTCAATTTATTCAAAGTTCAAAAGGAAGATAATTTGATCATTTCAGAGCTTTAAAAAAGCCTTTTTTATTTGATTAAAAGCCCTAGATATAGCACAATGCAATGTAAAGGATACCAGGATGTTCATTGTGCAATGTAATTTGTAATTTATTGAAGTTCCGTTAAACTAAAATTTACCTGAGTTTTTCAACGCAGTTTGCAATAAGTTCAGTGGTGCATTGGAGGACGCCTTTTATGGGGGAAGAGGTTGACAAGACCAGGGAAGTTGTACCAATCCAACTCGTGACATTCCGAGGTCCTCCTAGCTTGACTCTCCGTGTGAAAGCAGATTCGGTAGAGACCCAGCGTGGCCCTTATGATATGAGGTTTGGGCTCCTCGTAAGGACCCAGTTTCTCCAGCTCCAACTGGTCAACTGGAAGCAAAAAAAGGAAATTCCTATAAGAATCTTTCGCAAATTTCAATGACTCACCCTTTGGCTCCTGGATAATTACCCAGTCCATTGTAATGACCGATGAGAGTAGAATGGCAAGAGCTGCGATGCAACAGAGCGTTCCTAAAAACGCCAAATGCTTATACGGCTTCTTCATGATTTTATCCGATTTTCACCGATTGTCATCTTAAAAAACCACACTTTGCACGTCACAATCAAAGAATTTCACAATCCTATTATTCTCAATAAAACGACAACATTTCCACCCGGATTTGTGCAAAACCCGGAGAATTCTAAGGGATCTTGTACCTGCATCTTCCTAGTTGCAACTCGGTATTAGAACTGAGGGTTTCTTTCGCTTCTCGAGAAATGTTATTCAACTGGGCTTCAAGCCATTACTTTCCCCGATATTGTAGCTTGCGCATTACCACTCTCTTACGGCCGTATCCATGTTATGTGTACTCTCGAGGATAGATACACCGAATCTTTGCACACACACGAGAGATCCCTGCTTAATACATAGTCCCCTATACATGCATTGAACATGCGGGTAAAATTTTTCTTATTTCTCCAAACCCATTCGGATTCTCCCCTACTCACACACGGCTATACTCGCGTACTCGGCGAGGACATAAGTATGGAAGTAAACACAAAATACGAGGTTGGATAGTACCCGGCTTTTGCTTCCACTCTCTCTCCAGCCGGGTATTTTTTTCACTCGCCTTTCACGGGTAGTTCCGACTTTGGAGGATCCCGTATTACTCACCCTTTTTCCCCATGCTGTAAATGCTAAAACCAAAGCTCGAGACTGACGTGAATGCACCCTCAGTCTCTCTGCACACCCCTACTAATAATAATATCTCGCCCTCTCCCCACTGCCTCCGCCATCCCCTTCTAAATGCTCCGCCATGCTCAATCTCCATCTCCCTTGGATCCAAAGTGCATCCCCTCGGCTTCAAATGTATTGGATCCAGCTAGGGCCATAGGCAGTGATAAGAGATGTACTTTGAGAGCACATGGCTCATCATCGATTTCTTCTCTATCCACCAAATCTTGTCAACCTCTCATATTAAAGTTTTATGCACCCTCTCATAATAATATCGAGGATTATAGAGTCCACCCCCTCCTGTTTCAGGGGCTCTTGTATTCTCTAATGGAAGGATTTAATCGATTTTGAAGTTTCAACCCTCCTTTTCATATAAACTCCCATATAGGCATGTGTATTAATTATGGTATTGTCTTTGAGCCCCTTTTGAAAGTAAATTAATATGCGTAATCCGCTCCTATATTAATTTGGGGGTTGAGAATTAGTGGATATCCACTCGTAAAGCCAATAATAACTTTCCGCTGCTCTTTCTCGGAGTCGGGGATTTCCTTTGAGTCATTTGAAGGTCAAAAGAGACTCGATCCGTATTCTAAACCTATGTAGAATTGACTCATGTCTTCCTTTGTGTTATATGGAGCTCCTCTCAACAAGTCCGGTATTTTTATTGCTTTCACTTGCGCCTTTGAAAGCTCTCGGATTATCCTATGCCAAGATTTTTCCATTAAAAACTTTTCTGGAATTCCGAATTCTTTGTAAGGAAAAATACTAGAATATACTCATAATATGGAGCTGTCCTCGATTTATCTTGGAATGTAATCTACGGACTGGAATATAGAGAATTTACTTTGAAGTTCCTGGAATAAAATAAGGGCATGGAACTCGGGATCGAGGGCCTGAGAGACTCGATCGAAACCTTTGAGGGAATGTTATTAAAGGGATCTGGTCATTTAAGAGCACCATAAAAATTAGGAATCAATTTCGGGGGGACTCATTGGCTCGGAATTAATGAGTTTGGATGGGGGTAATTCTGATTGAGTTTGGACATGAATGAGATTGAAGTCGGGAATGTCATTGCGTTTGTAATCATCATTGGAAAAAGGGAGATGGGCCTCTGAATTCACTCTTGGCATATTCTGGGATGGTTTTTGAGTCGGGGAGATTGAAGATTTCTTTCTCAAGTTTAATATAAATCTCCCCCTCCAATCTACCGAGTGTAGAACATGCATAAAAGTGTGCGAGGATGTTCATTGTTAGGTTGGCTGGTCGTAAAATAGGATCTCCTTGGAGGAGAATATAGTGGAAAGAAAGGTAGGTGTAAAATGAAAGAGTCTGATTCACAGTATAGATATTGTGAAACGAGCCATTCTCAAATTGCTTTGCTTTCCCTCCCGTGAAAGAATCTCCGGAATAAAAATAGGTTACTTTTACTACTAGGCTCATATACGGATACTCGACGATATAGGGAATAGGAAGATATAGGATTCTAGAATCTCCAAGTGAAGTGGACCTCTTAGGATTAGGCTTGGTATGGAGTAGGTACTAGTAGGAGCGAGCCAATATATTTGATTTGAAGAGAGTGTTACGCAATTTGGAGATAAGAGTGGATGATAATGGGGAAGGGAATATTCGGAGAGATATCTAGAAGGAAAAAGGAAGATTAAGTTCCCCCAATCCAATGATGGTCGAACGGCCCCAATGCAATTGATAATCTCAGACCATCTCCGGGCAGACACACACCGTGAAATCATCTCCATTATTTCCACATATATTTCCAAACCAAACCGAAAAAAGAAATATCAATACTTTGGTCGGTATCCAGATATTAGTTCTAAAGAATTTAGTTCTAAAGGCATTTAGTTCTATAAAACATTTAGTTCTACAAATGCTGTAACTTTTGATCCAATGGACCAAACTTGACCCCGCTTGACCTAACGTGACTTCACTTAACCCCGGTCATTGGGGTCAAGCGGGGTCAAGTTTGGTCCATTGGATCAAAAGTTACAGCATTTGTAGAACTAAATGTTTTGTAGAACTAAATGCCTTTAGAACTAAATTCTGTAGAACTAATATCCTAGATTCACTTTGGTCATATCCAATAATCAATAAGCCATTCTCTCATATGGTATAAGCTGTAATATACGATAGTTTATTCGAATCATTCATCATAGAGTACCTAGATTACAGAATTATTCGGTATTCCGAGTTTTCCAACTATTGTCATTTGTGCTAACAATTTAATCTTATATGGGTTTAAACCTACAATTTACACATTATATTTATTGAATGATATTCTACATTTACTAATCCGAAGTTATGCTAACTACCAAGTATTGTTATACTATTGTAGTTCGTTGATCTTGAAAATTACCTGTATTAATTTGTAAAAAAATGGCATTTAATTTTTTATATTTGAGGAAAAACTCATTGCAAGATAATACAAACATACAAAATATCTAGAATAGGTATATTATACATTTCTAGTATTCTACAATAAATCCAAAGGTTAATGCATTGATATGGCAGGTTTGGTTCGCTATACAAAACAGTTTGATTAAGCCAAACATTGATACTATAATAACTTTCTCTAATATTGCAATATATCTAATAGTATAGCTATCCTATTCATGTATACAATGCACTATTAAAGGCTAATCAATAAGAACTTTATTGTCTTTACAGATATTAAATTCCTAATACTACTATATTACTCGAACATTCTTAATTCTTTCTTATCAAGTTATCATAAAAAGTTTTATTATTGATATAAAAAATTAAAAATCATCACATTTGGGCTAAAAACATGTATCGTAGTAGTACTTCCAGAATACTGACCATTTACACGCACACATGCATCCTACCATATATTGTACCATATATAAATAGTGTAAAAAATAAAGGAATGTTGATAATACTCCCTACCAGAACAAAACCCAAATTGGAGAAAGGGTTGTAAAATATCGTAATAGGTTGTACGAGTGAGGTTCGTGCTTGAGGTAAAAGTATGTGTAAAATACAAGTTGTTNTAAAAGTATGTGTAAAATACAAGTTGTTGAAAGCAAACTTTCACTCGCGGGGTTGTTTATGTTCACAGTGTTCTTTCCTTGTGAGTCCCCTCTTTCTTTTGGGAGGAAGAGGATCCTCGGAGAAAGAAACAGTAAATAAAAGTCCCTTAATCCCTGCCTAGTTGAGATTTGCGATGACGGAGGGAAGGGGCCCCGCCCCGCCTCTCCAACAACCCCCTCCTCCTCCTTCAACCGCTGTCCTCGACTTCATCCCAGGCTCCTTCAACCTCAGCGTTGAGAACCTTGAAGCACACAACCCAATAACACTCAAATACTAATATAATTACTTATTGCGCCATCAAGACTCGACTCGCTATCTCCAATTTACTACAGATCTCAGCCTCGTTAAAACCCACTAACTGCTTTCTAATGGCTCGGGGGGCTTTGTGCATTTGCTACAAAGAGGCTCATTTCAAAAGAAACCGAATCAAAACTCAAAAGATACACACATGCTTCCATTCTCCATACAATATAATGTTCAGATATTGCAGATACTACAGCTAAAAATATTAAAAACATAAAAAACTAAATTCTGCGAATTTTTAAAATATTATTAATACTACTACAAACTTATTGATTAACCCGATAGGAATATTAAAGATTTAAGAACTAAAGTTTGCATAAAAATAGCATCATAATTTGCGATTGCACTTTTTTGGGGACCATTTCAACTCAATTGACAGAGGGGTCAGCCGCCCACAAATCATACCAAGGCCCGCAATAATTCTTACCACCCTCTGACTTTTGGTCCATCCTGGAATTCCTCTCGGGGAGGTATAGCCGCCTTTGAATGTGGCTCCCATAATCAAACATTGGTTGTTCGCTCGATATAACTTCAAGTCGATGGAATTCTGATCGAATAGAACCCTTGAATTGAGGGGATCTTTGAGGATGATATCCGCCACATCGACCTCGGCTTCCAAATTGACACATGGGGACTCTGTGAGAAGAGTACCCTGGGTTAACCATGATGGGGGAATAAGGTACAAGTCCTAGACGAGATGGAGGAGTTCGCATACTCTGGCTTTTTGCTCTTGCAGAGGAATGAGAGCCCTTGGAGGATCGACTCCTTTTACTGGGTGAAGATTTCTTGGTTAATTCCACAACCTCAGGCTGAATAAAGACGCTTGAGCTCATATTGTCATGTATCTCTTCAATCTCGAGCTCCCTTTCATCAGAAGAGAGGAGTTCTCCTTCGCTCCGGAACGAGTCATCTCCCCCAGAGTTATTTTTATTGGCACCCGGCTGGGAATGAGCATTGGCCCCCTCCAGAGGGAAATACCGAGACCGGAACGATCTCCCTTCTCTATTCTCTGCAGACACTGATCTCTTGCCCCGCCTTTTCTTTGCCAATTCTGTGGAGGAGCTCAGTTTCTTGGTCATTGGCACAATGGGCGGCTC
>JAAZTK010002750.1:0-10574 GCA_036507255.1 Megalothorax incertus | reverse complement strand
ATAATGGGGTCGTTAAATCATGTTTGTATGCAAAATTTCAAAATCGTAGCACTTCCGGTTAATTAATTATCCTTGCTGTTACAATTCACCCCCGTTACAATTCACCCCGGTCTCCCCTACAATAAATCGAGCTTTAAGCCCTTTTCGAACTATTTTTAATAAAGTCAGGGACATTCCTAAAATTGTATTTATTTTTATTTTTTAAACGGCATTTTATATAAATTTATTTATTTTATGTTGTTTTCTAAAGGGTCATTTTGATCAATTATTAATTAAATCTTTTTAATAATTCAACAAAAATGGATGAAAAATTTAATAAATCGATAATTAATTTACCTACCAAAATATGTAAATTAAAAAATATAATTTAGTAGGTACAAAAGAGTTAATTAAGCAATAAATTATTAAAACTATAAATTTGATATCCCATAATGAATGAATAATTAATATCTAATACAAGGCAAGGAATTTAATTATTATTTAAATGCTCGTAGGTATAATCAAATTAATCAAATTAAAATTGACAATATTAATTTTAAAATTAAATTAAAAATTAAATTAAATTAAATATCATAGATAATTAAATCAATATCATGCAGTGGATAATACGGATATAATAGATTGGCAAATTATTAATTTATTTTTGATGTTAATCAACGTATTGTAATACAATAATATATTGTACTCAATTAGGAACAGTTTCAGAACATTATTATTAACTTTTAAAATAAATGCTCTGAAATTAAAATTTGATAAATAATTTGAATATTTTAAAACCAAACAAAATGGGGAAAAATACTCTATACAAAGATGATAAATGGATTGACGGTTTTTTCGACATCACCTCCTTAATATTTAAATGGACATTATCACCCATTCGAATTAATCCAAATCAAATGACATTCCATCCTGCCCCGAATACAAAAGTTTCCCTTTTTATTCGATCCTCAATCTACTATTGGGTTATAATTAATTCGATTGTTCAAAACTTGCATTTTGCCTACAAATGTTTGTTGGGTCAATACACATCTCCAACCATTACAATCTTGGAGACTTTTGCCCTAATTTTAACAATTATGGAAGCAACAGCTTTTTATTACATTTATAATGCTTCAACCGAAATTATTTGGATGGTAAATCAAGCCTTCGTGTTGAGGAGACTTTTTGGTAAAATTTTAAAAATAACCAATTTTAAGCGTTAAAGTATCAAATTTCCCCAAATGCCCAATCCAATGAAATCACTAAATGCCCAACGCAATAAATATGCCCGAAAATGCCCAATCAAGTTTGTCGAACTCGATCTTTGCCCAAAAAAATGTTTAGTTGGCCCAATCAAGTTTGTACTGATATTGCTTACCCAATTTTTGCCCAAATAGTTTAGGCCGATCGAAGTTGCCCAAAAAATTTACCCAAACTTGATAAGTTATTCTTGTTTTTTTTAGGAAATATAACAATTTATCTGATATTTTTTATTTTTTTTAAGAAAAAGAATTCCCCCATTTATGGACAGAAGCCATCCAAGATTACAAAATAATTCTTCTGAGCGGTGAATTTCTTTCGAAAAATTGCAAATATTTCCTTCTATCCGCTCCATTTGGATTCCCCGTTTTATGGCACTTATTTCCGGAGATTTCCCAATTTTATTTCTTAAAATTCCCCACCCCAATTATGATCATTTTTGCTCTCCTTCAACTCTTTTATTCTTTTCTTGTAATGGCATACACGATTGCAAACGGATTTATTATTGCCGTTGGACTTTACATTCCAATTATGCTCCGAGTCTTGAAGTAGGTTTTTACATTTTTTATTAACCTTAAAAAAAGTCTTTTTGAGCACATTAAAATTTTTGAAATTATTTTTCACATGTATTTAGATTGGCTTCTGACAGACGAGCAAAAAGCAAACATAAACTCTTCATTTACAATCGAAGAGTGACAATCTTTCGTAATTATATGATGGGGATCCTGGGTGGGCATTCAGCAGCTTGGTTTGTATTTTATGTCACAATTTTGAACATTATTTGCAGCTATCTTTTTTTTGAATATTGGCACGAAACAAACCCAATTGCCATTGGGTCTGCAAATTTCACAATAATGACCATTAGTTTTTTCTGGGCTACCGCAGAAGTCGGAAATGGGATCATCCAAGATTCCCTCGATTTTATAAATTCTTACAAATACACTGAAAACAAAACTTTAGCTTCAACAAATGATAAACTTGGATTTGGGAAATATATTCGCATTAAAGATAAAATTAATGCCAGATCAATTAAACCTCTCACGATTAGCATTCATAATTTTTATCCAGTTGATCGTGATATTTTGATTAAGATTCTTATGATTATTCAAGATTATACAATTACGCTAATATTCTCATTCTAATAGGAATTTAGATTCTAGATCTAGGATTTAAAAATTGTTAAAAATAGAGGTTTTGTAATTTAATCAAATACTGAACTCAATAAATTATTAGATTGCCATTGAACGTACAATTGAATTAAAGCCCACTTGTGTCAATAATCAATCTGGTACTCGAATCAAGGATTTAACAACATTTTGCGGGCACAGCACGCAATCAAGTACGCCCATTTTAATCTTACATATTAGGATATTAACATGTAATAGAATAAATAATAAAGATCCTGTTAAAATAAAGATGTTTCGAAACAGATAAAATAAATAGATTTTTTTTTGCGAAAGTAAATTAAATCCTCATCCTGGTCTTAGATCGTTAAATATTTAACATTAACCTTGAATATATCCCTAACCTGCGTCAATTCCGTTCCAAAAATCTTAATATAAAATCTCTGCAAAAAAATCGTAAAAATTCACTCTCAAATCCTTAAAAAAATAATTAAAAACCCACCCAAAAAAACATTTCAAAAATGTTCAAAGTCCTCATTTTGATTTCGGTTATGGCTCTAACTGCCAACTGCTTCGAAATGGTAAGTTTTGGCCAAAATCTTTTAAAAAATCGCCTAAAATTTCTATTAAAAATTCATTTTTAATGAATTTTAGGACGAAGCTGCCCGGATTGCTCGCCAATATTTTTCGAGTAATTTTTAATTCTGGAATATTTGTAGATTTAGATTTGTAGATATTTTATTAATCCAATGTTAAATATAGTACCCCTTGGGGAGAGTAGTTCAAGCAGCTCTGGAAGTGGTCTCTCATCTTCAGGAGGTTCCTCACCAGCTTCTGACTCTGATTCTGGAAGTGGTGGCTCTGGAGGTGGAGGTGGAGGTGATCAAGAGGAACCTTGTGACCCAGCTTGTGATAACGACTATGAGGCAACAGCCCCTACTGACCCCGTTAATATTGTTGAAGTTTGCCCGGCAGATGCAAAAGCTTGTGTAGATCCGGAGGATGATACCAACAAACATGATTGTACAGGTACCTGCAAGCCAGCTACTTCGGACTCAGGATCAGGAGGAGATTCTGGTTCAGGAGGGGATTCTGGATCCTCGACATCCTCAGGGGGAACCCTCTCTTTTTACCCACTCTTCCAGGTCTCATCAGGGTCAATCCCTGCTGGATTTTAATTATAATTTACATGTATTTAATTAAAGTATTTAATTAAAATATCATCCCAATGAAATGCCATCATTCTTAATCGGGTTTCGTTAAGACTATCCTGTTTCAATAAATTTTTAGATTCACACAATATTTTTGTACCGACGTAGTTATTGTACCGACGTAGTTATAACGAAGGAAGGTATATACGTTTCACACCGGTCTTGTCCACAAATCTTTAGTTCGCATCTCCTCCGGAACCACTGGTCCGATCTTAAAAATTTTGGTGGCGTTGGAAAGCCCTTGGTCTAAATGTGGACCGTTTTGAATGGCATTATAAAATATCAAAGAGGGTGGGCGCAGGACCTGACTAAACATGTCAAAAATCCCTATAGTTAATACATAGGAAATTCACTTTTCATTGAAAATCAAAATGAAATCTATTCCTTATGCAAAATTCATTATTATTTTTTAAATATATGCTATAGAGCCTCATATTAACCGAAAATTGCATGAAAGAGTGGGATTAAAATTTTTTTTGGAAATCTGAAAATGGAGGTATAGTACGATATATCCAATCTCCTATATGGTAAATCCAGATACCAGTAAGCTTAAGCCTTTGTACTGTAGATTTGAAACCTCGAAAAAATATCGAAAAATATCAAAGGGGGCACATGAGAGATTAAAACATGTCTAAATTCCCATGCGGTGTATTTTTTGCTCATTTAAAAATCCATTTAAATTCCATTTCTGATAAAAAAATTTTGCAAATACATATTATTGTTGTTTGGCTGTTTTATTCCTATAAAATGGGAATTTGACCCATTAAAATAGCTGCTCACAAATTGTAAAAGTTTAGCAAAAATCCTTATAAATTATAATTAGTTCATTTGGGAAATCCTTTTTCTTAAAAAAAATCAAATTAAAATGTATTTCTAATTAAAATTCTCTATTATATTTTTAAATACGTGTATATAAATTATCAAAAATTGTAGAAAAAACGTATTTATTTATTTTATTTCGAAATTATCTCTGAAACTGTTACTATTATGCCTGTTATGATTATGATAAAAATTCCATTTAGCTGTAGAAATAGTATGGGACTTATCATTGACCACCAAAATCAATTATTGAACGAATTGGGCTTCGCTTCATTGCAACTGTAAGGTAGTTTTACGGAGCAATTCCGGTTCAGCAAAGACTTAATGGAATTTCTTTCTAAAATATTCAAATAACTAACTCAAAAAAGAGTTTAAAAGTAGAAGTGCACGTAAAGGGATGAAATAATTTTTAATATTATTTCACATTAAACGGAGACGGAGCAAAGTTTTAGCTAACTTAGATTAGAGATTTAATTTAGCAAACTAAACAATAAATGTTGACTTTGAAATTTGAGATAAGCATTCAAGAGATCTCCATTTTTAAGATATGTAAAATTTATTCGTGTATTGTACTAACTCCTGCTACGAGAAAATGACCGTTTCGTGTAATCGCGCTTAAATGAATATTTCAAAAAAGTGCTGACAAATTTTAAAAAATAATTTTTTCCCCTGAATATTCAATATCTTATCTCAAAATAAGTAATTTTACTTTATTTAATTAGCTATTAATTAATAAGCTGTAACTAATTAAATAAATGCATATTTCAAAAATGGGAACCCCCCACTTGACACTTCAGGAGCCCTGGAACCAAGGTCAAAGGTCACCAAATTTTTTATGCAAATTGACCATATATTCAAGGTCAATGATTGACAGGACTTTCAGAAAAATCCGTCCAGGGATGACCTCGGAAAAAAATAAAGCTCATGGCGAGAGCCCCTTTCTGTATAGAATCAAATGGGGGAAATTGAGAAGGTCAATCTTGTCCTGTGGTGTCAAGACCATGTCAACACCCGGGAATTTAAAGCCTTTTCACAGAGGAGATCCGGTTTGACCATTTCCGGATGAATAGCGAACGTTTGGTCAAGAAACCACCAGTTGAGAGCTCACAAAAGTTACAATCCCGTTTCCGGGTGATTGGGGCCATCAGCGACAGAGGAAAGTCCCCCTTGACCTCGGTTTAGAGGACCATCGATTCTGCCAAGTATGAAGATATATTGGCCCAAGTCCTAGCTTTTATTTAAAGTATGTCACAATATGGATTTGTTTTCATTTTGGGAGGGGTGACCCCTAACACTTCCGGTTCGACCTTTAAAGGGCTCGCCTACGATAAATAGAGGACCACACCATGACCTGTCAACTCACCTGACCTCTACCCTATTGAAAATGTGTGGGGAGTCATGAAGGATGCTGTGGAGAAAAAAAAATTAACAACTCGGGGTATTTGAGGTGAGGTCAATTATACACGGACTCACCCTCCTCAGTCTCAAGTCCCTTTTCGCGAGCATGAAAAATCGGATTCAAAAGGTCACTGCCAGAAGAGGAGAGAAGACTGAGTGGTTAAACTTATATCAATCTATCTATAGTTTATCCCCTTTAATATGCATAAAAAATTATTTTGAAAAATCTTCCCACTTTCCAGAAATATTGAAAATAAAAACGGTCAATTTCTCGTAGCAGGAGTTACATTTAATAAATTTCGCCAAACTAATATATGAAAGCTTGAATATCAAATATTTTTTTTCAAAAATATAGAAAATCTGTGATTGCATTTATTGTATATATTTGTATATTTAATATATAGATGCTTTATATACAATAGAATAACATTATACTGATATTTGAATCCTAATAAAAAATCTTTGCGACGTTTCCGTTTAATGTGAAATAATATTAAAAATTATTTCATCCCTTTATGTGCACTTCTACAATACTTCTACTTTTAAACTCTTTTTTGAGTTAGTTATGTTAATAAAATTCCCTGGACCATTTATGGATAAAATATTATTTATTTATCTACCGATATTAAAATTTGTCATAAATATCATCATTATATGCCTGGCGTACCTATCTTGTACATTTGATCAATTTATTAATTAAAAATTTATTTCTTTATTAAAAAAACTTTTAATGTAAATTGATACAATTATATTTGATTAATTGATTGATTATCTTAGGATTAGTACAATATATCGTATCATTATTATTTATTAATAATATTAAAAAGTAAAATGTAATTATTTTGCAAATTAAATTTTGTTTTGTTTGAAAAAAAATGTAATTGTTATTCATCGATCGATACAAAATTAATAAAATCAATCATTAAAAAATTGGAGTCAATTCCATTCCAGACCATTCCTTTAAATATTTAATTTCAAAAGAGTTCAAGAACAAATTAATTAAATGACAAAATTGAAATATGTACATATGTATCAATATCCTTATTTAATTAATTCTCCTTTAAACGACTAATATAATTTAAACTGCCCTAAATTCAAATAAATTATTTATTGTAGTTGTTTAATCTCATCGGGATCTTTAATTATTGTAATAAATTATTAATGAACTAGTAAGCCCTTCGAGCGACTGCTCGATTTTTCATATTATGTAATTAATTTATGACATGACCATTATTATATTAGTTAGAACAGTTTTGGCCCAACTCTTGGACAGTCCTTCCTGGCTTAAGTGACATTGAATCCACCAAAACCCCAGCCAGAGTGATCTTTAAGAGATTAACTTTATTTTAACAAAATCAAGGGTCAATAAAATTAATTTATTTTGTGCTCAACGTGTTCCTCATAGTCAATCAACCCACATTTGACACTCATATCCAATTACTGTTAGACATGCATTGTTCAGTCAAAAAGAGTTATCTTACATCCGTCTAATTGAAATATATAGTATGTAAAAGATAATTATTGTATGCTTAATTAAAGGTGAGTCAATTCAATTTTGACCTCAAAAACAATTAAGTGAAAAATAGGATGTAAAAAAGTGCAAAATTTTCTGTCCGCGGAAGAGTTGAACTCGCGCCCTCCCGTCTTGAAGTCCTAACTCTCCCAATTACGCCACAAAACCTTTTAAAGCATTCTTTTCGTTTTAACTAAGGCGGCGATTCAACCAATGTGGGCGGTCTTAAAGTTTAAGGACCAATCGCGAGTTTTTCTTACGGATATAGCCTAGCTTTTTTTTAAGTGATCACAAGATTCTCTGGCTAAATGCTGTACCTCTGTATAAATGAATAGGACGTTCCAAAGTACCCCGAATCTTAAATGGGTTTTTAGCATTGAGCCAGCATTTAGCCAGAGAATCTTGTGCTCACTTAAAAAAGCTAGGCTATACTCTATTCTGTTATTAATAGTAGTGATTGGCATTTATTGGGGAATGTGGGGAGTGCATATAAAAAGGTATATGAATATCATCATAATTGGATGAAAATGCAATTTTTATCATTTTTAAGCAGGAAAAGAGTTTGAAAACTTTAATGATAAAATTACAGCAAAATTGAAAGGTAATTGTGATAAAAATGGGTTTGAGGGCGAGCAGAGTTCCACTTTAAAGAGGTTAAGAATTTTTTTTGGATATCCTTAACTTCATATTTATATTTCTAATAGTTTTTGGCACTTTTTCAAAAAAATGGCTGAAGAGGAAATACTTGACTCTTTCTGCAAATGGGTGACACATCTCGATAAATTCAACTTTTTGCCGTTTATTTTTGAACCTACCAAAAAGCGATTAATCCTTCCTGTTCCCCCAAAAATATTCCGCCGAAAAACACTCCCATTTTTCATAATCACACAAATTTGGTTCTTTAGCAAATTGATTTCTTTCGCCCTTCAATTGACCTACTTTCACAATGATGTCCAATGGACAATTACCCAAACCACTTACATTCTAGTCACAATATTTAAATTTGTCTCGGATTTGGTGCTCATGTTTTATAGGAAAGAAATTATACAATTTATGAACATGGTCCAGAATTACAACAAAATATTTGGTGAGACTAAAAACAGCGATATCTTTTATAATAGTCTTATTGAATTTTTTTAGTTGACGAGTTTGGCACAAGGAATCTTCGTTTCATTGAACATTTTATAATAAGATTGCAATATCTGGGATACGGACTGGTATTTGGGCTTCTTTTGGGAATTTTATGGACTCCAGATGAATATGTATCCGTTTTTGTATTCCGATATTGGGGTCCAAAGAACGCCATCTTGCGGACTCTATTTTGGCTACTGGAATTCCCATATCATTTTCATATGATATCCTATTTGTTAACAACTTCATATATCTTTGGGGTATGGGGAATTTACTTGAGGAATTGGACGGAAATATTAAGGCGAGAAAAATCATTTTTAGTATAGCTTAGCTTTTTTAAGTGATCGCAAGATTCTCTGGCTAAATGCTGTACCTCTGTATAAATGAATAAGGCTCCCAAAGTACCCCGAATCTTAAATGGTTCTTTAGCATTTAGCCAGCATTTAGCCAGAGAATCTTGTGATCAGTTAAAAAAGCTAAGCTTTAAATGATAATTAATCATTTACAATATATATTCATTATCTATTTTTTTATTAAAATTGTGATATTTTCCATTTGTTTTGATAATATTATGACAAATTTTAGGAACTGGATTGTAGCAGTTAAGGATTTCGAAGGTTTTACTCAGGTCCAGGACACAAAGACCCTAATTAAGAGATACAAAATCCTGCAAATATGTCAACAAATATTTTCGGGGATATTTCGAAAATATGCTCTAACTTCATTCATAACAATGACCGTAATCATCAACATTTTTGACATTTACATAGCTCTAAAACTTGCCCGAAATCCAGTATTTCTTCTAATTTCTTTGACCTGTTTTTTTAATTGGATTTTGACCAATATTTTACTTCTTTTGGAATGTCTATATGGTCAAGCGATTGAGGAGAATTCGAAGGAGTTTATCAGGATTTGCACTGACTTGGGTACAATGGTAAGATCAAGGCGCCATCTGGAGAGGATCTGCATTTCATTACGGCCAATTGAAATCCATTTGCATATTTTTATGAAATTGGATAAAAATTCTCTATTGAAAATTGTGGAAATCATCCAAGATGGATTTTTTACACTTTTATTCTCATACTAATTTAGGATTATTTTGGATTGTTTATTTTTTTTTATCGAAATAGAATTTTAATTCCCAAAAAATAGTAAAAATGTTTTTGGATTGTTAATTAATATTATTCTTTGAAAAAAATAATTAGATTTTTAAAATTAAAAAAATATTGTAATTAAATTAAATTACTAATATTAATTATTAATAAAATTCCTAATCTCATTTAATCTTTGAAAATTTAGATTATCTAAGCTAGGAATTAAATTGTCATTTCTCATTATAAATCCAAAATTAATTTGCAAATATCTTGTAAAGTTTATATTTAAAATTGATTTTTTTCATGTGGTATAAAAACTTTTTAACTTGCAAATTGATTATTATAATCAAAATAAATCAATATATTAAAATTAATTAATTAAATTTTTAAATCAATATATTAGTTTAAAATTAATATAATCAATTATTTAGAATTTTAAGATTGCCCTTTAACCAATTCACGATATAATGTATTAGAACTTTAGAACCTAATATAAAAAAAATTGATTTAATATCCGATATTTGTCTACCATTAAAAATTAATTAATTTTTGTTCGAATCGATATTATTTCAGAATTTATGCCACGATAATGCCTACGATTTAGGAATAGTTTCAATTTTGGCATTGAGATAAATGTAAAAAAATGGCGGATGATCAAATCCTTGAAACCTTTTGCAAATGGACGAAAGATCTGGATAAATTCAATTTTTTACCCTTCATTGTTGACCCCACTAAAAAACAATTAATTCTCCCCGTTCCCCCAAAAATATTTCGAAGAAAAACCCTTCCATTTTTCATAATCTACCAAATTTGGTCCCTGAGCAAACTGATTTCTTTCGCCCTTCAATTGACCTACTTCCACAATGACATAAAATGGACTATTGCACAAATTACATACTCAATAGTCATAATATACACATTTTTCGGGGATTTGGTTTTAATGTTTTATCGGAAGGAAATTATTCAAATTATGAACATGGTCCAGAAATACAACAAAATATTTGGTAATTCTGAAAAAGTCATTTACAAAGGTTTAAAATAGAAA
>JAAZTK010002749.1:0-10575 GCA_036507255.1 Megalothorax incertus | reverse complement strand
ATTAGCAAATGAAAGTAAATCAATGTGTATAAATTGTGCAAATATTAATACGAGTCTATATTATTATATTGTAAATGCACAGACATTAGAATTCTATTAGCAAAGAAATCTATTATTGTATTTAATTGATATAAATAAGAGGAATGAAATGAAAAAGCATCAAGGATTGTTTTATAATTTTTTGGCTAATTTCAGTAGATTTGGAAGAAGATTTAATTTGAGAGATTTTGAGCTCGAGAAAGGTAATTTATTTCCTGGCTCCAGACTGTCCAGATTGCCCAGCTCCAGATTGCCCAGATTGCCCAGAATGCCCAATTCCTCTGATTTCACCCTGATCATTATCTGTGAAAAATGAGTATAAAAAAATTAAAAATCTATTCGTCCAATATTGTGCTGCTTTTAAGAAACATTTTGATTAATTTGATTATACTAGTACTAATTAAGCTACAGATAGTAGTAGTAATATTAGTAATACTAATACATACCAATGCAATATTGCTGATGATTTGCAGAAATCTGACGATCAACGACCTTGTAGTAATGAGTATTGAATCGCATGTCCTTGTCTGGAAATATGTAAAAGTAATTTAAATGTTTAATTGGATGCCAATATAAAATTAAAAATTACAAAAATTACCATCAAGCTTTTCCCGAGGATCAGTCCTTCCTTCCCAGTAGGATTCATTATGACGCTGATTAGCTGCGTCATATCCACAATCATTTGGGCACATTGGGCCACCGCTCCCACCGTATTTACCAACGGGCTGCTGCTTGTTTCCAGACATTTTGCACTTGGTTTTTGCTTAAAGTTTCAGGAAATTAGCTGTACTTGTTTTATGACAAAATTGTCTCAAGATTGGTCTGGCTGACGGAGCAAGTAGAAATGAGCTGTGGAATGTATAATTTAGAAATGAGAAGCTTGTCGGCCTAGGGCATAGGCGAGGGTCCTTGAAAAATACGAGAGGTTACCTTATAGTACAATGTTGGATCCGAAATGCTGTCAGTTCGTCCACTCAGGATCAGTCATCATACGATAGTACTACTTATCCTTAGGATTCAGTAATAAATTTTAATGTTTCAAATTCTCAAGAGTGATTGTTGAGAATGAGAGATTTCCCCCATCCCTTAAGGCTTACGGCTTTAAGCTTTAAAATTGAATGGAAGGAATGCAAGCCTAATGTAGTACAATAAAATTATCTCCTATATTTGACCCTCCTTATAATATATACTTACCTAATAGGCTAGTACCAAGTATTAGGTACTATTGTAGATTTGTAGTACTAAACTTAAAGAAACGTTCATTAATCGTAATAAAAAAAGTAATGCATCAATGTACAATACTTCACAACTCTCGCGGTAGTCTTAATTGTAGAGCTTCATTTCAAAGCCCGATACATTCGATTCCTATAAAACCTTCGAATGCATATACTATAATTTTTCCCACAAGATTGAAGGAGAGGATTTTAAACTGGACATTTACATTGCATTCTATTTCTTTAGGTAATTATACTGATATCAATGTCAATCAAGGATAATTCAAATCGTAATTTGATTAGTTCTCCCCAGGTCTTTGGTCAACCTGAAGTGAGTAAAAAATAATTTTATATCAGACTTAAAGAAAAAAGTAAGTTTTAAGCGATTAAGTTTTAAACCATTTAGTAAAATCAGTTCCGATTCATTTGATGAAAAACTCGAAGATTTTTGAGCTTGAAAAAAAATATTCCAATCCTACAATATGCAAATACATTGAAATAGGTTGGGAGACTGAAAGAAATGTTAAACTTTCTTCAATTTCCGGCGTTTCGACCCCCGGATCATGATATATATCCCTAAGTATGAAATCGACTTTTATGCTCGAATCCAGGGATTGTTATAAGTATTGTACCTAGGTAGAATCGTTCAGCAAAGCCTTGAATAAAGTTCATGGGTCAACTATCAGTCTGAATTTTTAAAATAAGAAGTTTTTTTTTTCTTCTAAAATTTAAAATATAGGACCCTCTGGAATGAGCAATAATGAGAACGGAGAGATTGATAAACTAATTTTAGAAATATATCTTTTATTTCAGGTAGTCAATTCAAGAAAGGGTTAACAAATTCAATTTTTTACTAATACTAGAAAGATGGAATTGAAAATATAGGATTTTTAATTTTAAAGCAATGATTTTTCATAGTTTAAAGCATGAACCCTCGTTTGATTGATAATCTGGTTGATTGTCCTTTAGATCTTGTCCTCCAATCCGATGGTAATTGTCTTGAGCTCTGTGTACTCGTGTAGAGCAGCTTCTCCAAGCTCCCTCCCTTGGCCAGATTGCTTGTACCCTCCGAAAGGTCCTTAAAATTAGAAGAAAAAAATTACAATTTTAAACTCGTGTATTTAAATACTCAAATTTTATTAGATATACCTATCAATATATATATATCAATATTACAAACCTGCGTTTTGAATTGCATCAAAACAATTCACCCAAACAGAGCCTGCGAGAGCGGATTGGATAAACTTGAGTGCCTTGTTCAAGTCATTGGTGACAATGCCAGAGGCGAGTCCATATGATGTGGCATTAGCCCTTGTGATACCCTCCTCAAGGGTATCGAATTTGAAAACGCTCATTACTGGACCAAAAATCTCTTCCTTTGCAATTCGCATGTTATCTTGTACGTTGGAAAATATGGTTGGAGCCACAAAGAATCCCTTATCCCCAACACGAGATCCTCCGCATTCAAGTTTTGCTCCCTCTTTCTTTCCCGAGTCAATAAGTTCAAGGACTTTGGTAAATTGTTCATCATCAACCTGAGGTCCTTGTTGAACTCCATCAGCAAAGGGGTCTCCGACTTTTCGGGCATTTGCCAACTCGACAGATTTCTTGATGAAAGCATCATAAATCTTGGATTGGACGAAAGTTCGGCTCCCAGCACAACAATTTTGTCCATGATTATTAAAGATGGCTCCGTGGGCTAATGATTTAATTAAAGATTAGAGCTGTAATATTATATACCTATAATTTAATTAAGCAAACCAATTTCAGCAGCTTTATCAATGTCAGCATCATCAAGGACAAGGAGGGGACTCTTTCCTCCCAATTCAAGTGTAACTCTCTTCAAATTAGACTTGGCAGCAGCCTCCATAATTAGTCGTCCGACAATTGTTGACCTTTGAAAGATATTTCAATTAGGAATTTATACTAATCCTTATGTCTGTGTCTCAACTTACCCAGTAAATGCCACTTTATCAATGTCCATATGCGATGAGATGGCTGCTCCCGCAGTTGGACCATATCCTGGAACAATATTGAGGACACCCGGAGGGAACCCTGCCTCTTTGGCGAGAGCACCCAAGCAAAGAGCGGTCAGAGGTGTTTGTTCTGCTGGTTTGAGAACGATGGTACATCCACAAGCAAGGGCGGGACAAATCTTCCAGATTGCCATCAAAACTGGATAATTCCACGGAATAATTTGTCCACAAACTCCGATTGGTTCTTTCCTCGTAATTGTCATGTAAGGGCCACTGTAATAAATCAATCAAAGCATCAGTTTTGTTTTGAATTCAAGGGCATATTCTCCATAATTAATTAATAGGTAATTAATTGATTTACTCAGTTGGAACGGTATCTCCCTTAATCTTATCCGCCCATCCCGCAAAGTATCTCATCTGTGTCAATAGCCATTCCAATGTCAAATTCAGAGTCTCCCACCGGCTTTCCATTGTCCAAAGTCTCCAATTTGCTCAGATATGCCTTGTCCCTCTCAATCAGATCCGCAAACTGAATACCATTAAATTAGTGTAAATAAATTAGGTTCTTAAGCGTCCTACTGATAATGTAAATATCAGTATACCTTTTGGAGAAGCTTTGCTCGAACGGAAGCGTCCAATTTCCGCCATTCTGATCCTGGTGTAAATGCCGCTCTCGCCGCTGTCAATTAGAATAAACAAATTTGCAATCTTTTTTAAATACCTCAAGTTTAATAAATACAAACTTACCAGCTACGGCCCTGTCAACATCAGCCTATAACGCCAACATAGGATTAGATAATACGCCAAGATAAATATGGTCAGTTTTAAATGGAATATACTGACCTTGTCACCCTCCTGGACATCCGTAATCTTGTCCTTATTGGCCGGGTTGATTGTTGGAAAAGTTTTTCCAGAGGCAGAGTTAACCCACTCGTTGTTAATGAAGATCTGTCAGGGTGTCACAATAAAAAGGGTTAATTTTGAGTCCTCCTTTTGGAATCTAATTACAAACCTTTGTATATTTAATTTCCACGTTGGCCATGGTTAGATCAGATAGCTCGGGATTCCGGTTCGAGTTGAATAAAGACGAGGGAGAGAAAGAGAGGTACGTGGAGTTCGGGAGAGGATCGATCGGAGACTGGTTCTGGCTTTGCCCCGGCTCTATATCTTAAATCCAACACATCTACTAATTCTAAGCATATGCCATAGTCCATAGGCTACCATATGCAGCTATTCATTTGTCATTGCTGAATGGCCGATATAACAACTCTCCTTATCTGGAGAGGCTCTCTAGAGTAGAGATATCTGCAAAAACAATCCTTTATTTCAAGAGCTCTACCAATGCAACCTACCTACTCCAGAGATAAAACCAGACCCTCCTGCCTGCCTTTGACAGCAACCATTCCTCCAGTTCCTCCAAATTGAAAAAAATCTAATCTTAAATATTCTAAACTTTAAGGAATTGGCCTTCAAAGATGGCTTGTTGGAGGAGGGGAGAGTCGGTAGTACTAGGATGAGATTTTTATGTAAATTGGGGGAAACGTAGATATTTTTAGCCCAATATTTACATTTACACTCTCTCGGGCTTCCCCAACATAATTTTGTATACTTGTACAAGTTATTTACTCGCATTTCGTGAAGGATTCTCTTAAATCTGAATTCACTTTAAAAATCAGAGTCGCCTTCAGCTCTACTTCCAATCATATTACAAAATAAAAATGTCAATTACGCATACGAGTTTTTTGAGTTAATTAAAATTCTAATGGACACTTGAAACATGTCTAATGGCCCTAATGGAGATAATGAAAATGTCCAACAATAAAGAAAAAAAGTATTTCATGAAAAAGTATTTAAACAATCCAGGTGTTGGAATCACATATTATATATGGCTATATCAAGTCGGACTGAGGAAGTTGACCTTTGGGTCAGTTTCATTGTGTCCAAGTTTTATCTCGATTCTCTCCTCTCGAGTGCAAGATAGGAGTAGGAATTCACAGACCAAGGTCTCAAATTGGACGTCGACTCTCAATTCTCAATTTAAATCTTATTGCCCATACCATGTGCTCTGTTGAAGCCGGTTAGCGACAAATCATAAATCAAATGAACCATCCGAGTGTTAACTAACTCCTACAAAGTACGATCTATGTATTACATATATATGCATAGATCCCATGTCCTATAATTAATTATTCCTACGATATTTATTTAGAGAAATTCTCAAAATAGGATGATCAAGGACATTGCTTCCTCCAAATTCAAATGCCTACTCAAATAGTCTAATACTACTATGATTAACGATATATCTAGCTATTTTACTCGTAATACTAGTACTAGTATTATATATGATATAGCAAGTCATGTTGATTTGCTTAATCCGGTGATTTATGAAAATGAAGCTTCATTGCTACTAGTTAAGTAATACTCGTAACTCGTAAGTAAATTGATATTTGTACAAAATAAAAATAGCCTTATCTCAGCCTATCCCTGAACGACTCGAGTTTGTATTTAGTTTGAAAAACATTATTTTATTAAAGTACTTTTAATGCAGATATTTTTAATACATTTTTTTGCCATTACATATATTTACGATATCATGATAAGAATACATAAACATTATAACTCTAACATGGTAGTAGTATTGTATATTTATATTTCAATAGAAAAACATTATAGAAAGTTAAGATGAGGAGGAGCTTGAGGTGGAACAATGGGTTTTTTATTAGTTGTGTAAATATTAATTAAATTCAAGAAAAAGCATATATAATTACATGTATAAATGCCTAAACGGAGGATATATGTAATTCTTTAATGAGAAATATTAATGAATAACATGTACGATATAGTATAAGTCTAATCGTCATCCCTTGGGCCAGCAGCCTCCCTTGGTTTAGGTCCTCCAGCTCTCTTAGCCATGATAATTTGGTCCACCTGGAGGATAGTATTTGCTGCATTCACAGCATATTCAATCCCCCATAATTTCGTCAAATAAAGATCAACGATCCCAGCCTCTTTCGCATCACAAGTACCATCAGATTCTGGGTCA
The DNA here is from genome assembly GCA_036507255.1 of Megalothorax incertus. Classification (NCBI taxonomy): domain Eukaryota; kingdom Metazoa; phylum Arthropoda; class Collembola; order Neelipleona; family Neelidae; genus Megalothorax; species Megalothorax incertus. The sequence continues at coordinate 4,303 of JAAZTK010002749.1, read as the reverse complement.
ATGTTAAAACCCGTAGTAAGCTTCCCCTCATGATGTGCTGCATACATTTTTGCAAGAACCTCATTCGACTTGAGACCTCCATTCTCCGCAAACACTTTAATGAATACCTCTAGGGCAGATGCGAATTTCTTTACAGCATATTGTTCAAGACCTGGTAGGGTACTCCCATAAGCTTCCAATTGCCTTGCGAGCTCAATTTCAGTAGCTCCAGCCCCTGCGAGAAGACGCCCATCCTTTGTTAGAGCCTTGTAAGTATTAACACCATCATTTACAGCCCTTTCAATATCATCGAGGAAATTATTTGTAGCTCCACGGAGGACAATGGTAGAAAGACGTGATTCTTCTTTTCCAATTTTAATCACGACAATCTGTGTATCTCCAACTTCGTCGAGGTAAACCTCATCTGCAAAACCTAGATCCTCCTTTGAAGGGGCTTCCATCTTGGTTAAGGCAGAGGAATTGGTAGCTTTACATACTCGACGTAAATCAAACTTGGACATGAGACGAACAGCCATTATGCCGTATTTGTTGAGAAAGTGCATAGCCATATCCCCAACTTTTCCTCCAGATACTACCACATTAGCACCTTTGAAATTCGAATAATTAAAAATTAGTTTTAAAACTAAATAAACAAATGATGAAAAACGTACCAGAGTCTACAATGGCCTTGATTTGATTCTCCAGCAGATTCTCTTCTCCCTGACTAAAGTTTTTCAATTCCTCGGCTGTTTTTAACAATACTGTGCCCTGTGAATCATGTTTACCAGAGTCTACAATGGCCTTGATTTGATTCTCCAGCAGATTCTCTTCTCCCTGACTAAAGTTTTTCAATTCCTCGGCTGTTTTTAACAATACTGTGCCCTGTGAATCATATTAAATATTTTAATTTAAAAAATAAAATAAATTCAATGCTACAAACCTTTGTCTCGGTTTGAGTTATATCAATTGGACAGGTGAAAACAACAACTTTTGCATCTGTCTTTCGAATAACTGTACTCTCCACGTTCCTCTTGAACACAAGGCCACGGAATACTTCGGATTTGCGAAGAGTGGAGCCCTATAATTAATTACAATTAAAATAATACTTATGCCAATAATGCTGAAAAGGCTTACCGGAATCTTACACACTCGAATATTGTCTACGTTGAATGTTGTTGATTTCTCCGTCATAATTGAGGCTGAAAAAGGACAGAAAATTAAATAAATTCCAATAAGATTTATATAATTTATACTTACAGCAAGCTTTAACGATGAGGTCAGCAATATACTTTTCATTCCCCAAATGTTTGCTCATAATTGCAGTTCTGATTGGATTTAGAACCTCTTTTTCATTCCTCACATCCTTCACCTCATCAATCACCAATTTTGGAAGAATCTCATGGACTTTATCCATGGCCAGCTCATACCCGTTTACAATTTCACTTGGGGATAGACCCTAATTGAGAAAGAAATAGAATTACTTAAAAATTCCAGCAAAAAAATCCTTTTAAAAAAAATACCATCTTCAGAAGCTCATCTCCAGCCTCCAAAAGAGCTCCACAAAGGATTATAACAAAATTGGTACCATCCCCGACCTCCTGTTCTTGCATTTGAGATCCTAGGGTCATTATTTTTGCTGCTGGATGCTCCACCTGCATTTTTAATTAAAAATATACCATTTTGTAGGCTTTTAAATTAATATAAACCCTCACATCGAGCTCGTTGATGATTGTAGCAGCATCGTTGGTCACAAACAGCTTATCCAGATGATTAACAACCATCTTATTCATACCATTAGGGCCATAAGCCGTTTTCAGCGTGTCAGCAAACTCCCGGCAAGCACTAATGTTTCGATTGACAGCTTCATCCAGCCCAGAAAAGTGCTAAAAGAATACAAATACATATTTTAGTATAATATGAATGAAAGCTTGACACATTGTCACTTTAATTAAAAGCAACAATGCAATTTAATTTCTAAAATCAATATAAAAAAGTGAAATTTTATTTTACCCGAGATCCTTCCTTTAGCATGGACGCGAATCCAGGCGCTTTCGGTACGTGCATAGCCATTTTTATTGGGTATTGAAGTAATTTCGAGCTCGTACAATATTGTGGTGACTTCCTCTGAGACCTTGATGACCTTTAATTGAGAAAAATTAGCGGATTGTGAACCGGTGTTTTTTATTTGGATCCTTCTCGAACTTGGGCGAGTTTTGCGAGTTAAGATATGCGGGGTTTTCGGGCACGTTTTAGGCTTTTTAAAATTTGAATTTTGGGCCATGTGCATTTTTTAAAAAGTTTTAATAAATCTGAATTTTAATTGTTTGTGACATGACCAATTCCGAACATATTGAAGGTGACACAATGGATCAAGAGAGACCATTAAATTCTACCTACCAAATGGACGAGGGAGCTCCAAAAAGACAACGAAAGGCTGGGAAAAGGTAATTTTTTTAATTTGCATTAAAATATTCTAATTTTTAATTAATTAATTAATTAAATTTATAGGGCAAAGTTTTTGGCAAGAGCAAAAAAATTGGGTGACAGGGGCAAGTTTGGGAAAGGGTTTCATATTGACGAAATGACATACTCGTATTGGGTTCGAGTATTTGAGATTTTGAGGAAGAATGAGTTTGGAGATGATGAGGAAAAGGGTAAGGGTTTTTTGAATAATTATCTTTAAATTGATTGGTCACAAGTTGTTTTTTTCAACAGATACTTTTATCGAGAATTCAATGAAACAAACCGAGGGGAATGAAGCGAATTTATGCAAAAATCAAATGATTTCTAGAATTCTTGAAATGCTTATCTCCGTATGTGGAAATCCTGAAACTCTGCTAAGATTCGCTGCAGCCCTGACCCCTGAGCTTAGGACAACTGTAACTGACCCTTATGGGAGTCATATAATCGAGAAACTATTTGATGTGGTTTCTAGTAAATGGGTGGAGGATAAGCCCCTCTCAAAATGGTTTCGTAAAGCCTGCCTTTATGTGTATAACAATTTTGAAGAGTTTATGTTCAATCGATTTGCAAATCATGTGCTAAGAATGGCATGTCAATGCCTTGGAGGGACTACACACCTTTTCCCGAAGCAGCAAGCAGGTGCTCTCACACCCACACAGCCTGCAAATACATACAAATCGAAAAAAGAGCCGGTAGAGCTGACAAAAGTGACGAAAAAAGGGAAAAAGATACTCCTCGACTTTGCAAAACGATTCATAACATGGCCACAATTTAATGGTATGTATTTTCAAGTATTTTAATCTACATTTATAATTTTTTCCTCAATTTTTTTTAGATATTTTACAATCTGAGCTAACAAGTGGATTTAGCCAATGCCTTTTAATTACATTAAAAGAACTCGACTCGGATCTACTCCACGAGGGAATTGCAAATACCATCAAAGTACTAAAGGCTTGTATGAATTTTGAGAATAAGATTCACATCCATACGCTGGAGAATTGTTTTATTGTGGCTGGCACGGATCATGACCAAATTTTGGACCTTCATAATAATTTTACACGTGGAAAGCTTTTGAAATTAGCCAAAGATGCTCAGGGACATTACTTGGTTGAAAGGATACTTTCTTTAACATCTAATAAGGAGATGGTGAGGAATCTTTACTATATTACATTAAAAATTAAAAAATGACACAATTTCCCCAGTTTTAAATTAAATATTTGGGGTTTTACAGTTTGAGGAAATGTTTGACGAGCTAAGTGGACATTTTCAAGAGATTTATGATGGAGGTTTCTACTCAATCTTTGTTTCTCTCGTCGATGGATGTAAGAAGAATGACGCTAAGCAAGGACTCTTCCTCTCCCAGCTTGGAGAGGTCAAAACTCATCTTCCAGACACTAATTTTATCAAGAATATTGTACATTTTGGCAAGCCCTTCAAAACTGAGAAGCCCCATTTCACGGATATTCATGGGACGCAGATTATTCAGAGTCTTTTAGAGTTTCACAAGCCTACAAAGGTGAAATTTAAGACTAATTAATAAAATTCGAGTAATTGTATGTTAATTATATTTTTGCTATTATTTTAGACCGTGTCGAGCATTTTGGAATTGGGTGGAAAATATTGCAAGAATCTGGCAATGGATCCAAAGGGCTCTCACGTGATTCAGAATTTTTTCAAAAGCCCAAAAGTTGGAGAGAAGAGCAAAGATGGACTTTTAACCACTCTAGAGGTTTCTTATAAGATTTAGATGCAATATTTATAAGTCATGGTCTAAATCTTCCCCTTTTTTTTAAATTCCAGGAGCATTTGGTTCCGATTGCATGCTCAAAGTTTGGCTCTCGAATTCTAGATGAGATTTGGG
>JAAZTK010002748.1:0-10576 GCA_036507255.1 Megalothorax incertus | reverse complement strand
CCATTTCTCTCCCTCCATCTCTTTGATTTCATTTCGCGAAGGGTCATTAAGATCTTCGCTTAATCAGAGAACAATCGGGTCAAATTTAGATTTACGGATAATTCTCAGAATCTCACTCTCAGACTAAAAGATATGAATTTCTCGATATAATTAGACCTGGTTATTTACCCCGAGAGGTTCATATTCACTCTTTTATGCGGAGAACTCTCTCGGAGGATCAATAGAGGACAGATAAAATGTGCGGGTCTCCTTTCAATGCTCCGAGGTCCAGTGAAAAGTTGCAAAATAGCGAGATTTCTCAGAAATGGAAAGTGATTGAACATGTTCATCTTTGCTTTGCGAGAAAGAGGTCTGACATTGCTTTTTTGGGTGAAGAGAAAGTCATCCATCTCGCTCATCTTTTCAAAGAATAGATCAGCATGAAATGTAACCTTATATCCAGCATATGTGGTGTATTTCATTTCTAATACACTCCCCTAGCCATGAAGGAGACGGAGGAGGATGGGATCTGAAAAAGAAATAGAAAAATAAATTTGAAGCAACACCCTTTCAAAAAAAGTTTTCATATAGGCCATACAGTGCACACTATATCGTAATTGCATTGCTTTTAGATATACGGGGTCATTCTCATCATCTGTTGGATTCGGGATGATCCTCAGCGTGTGGATGAAGGAGCAAATATTACATAGTCTGGGTTGGGTTCTCTCGAGATGGATGTCACCGAACGGAGAGAACGGAGGGAGGCCAAATGGAAAGAGATCTCGGGGTGATATATGATCTCACCAATTCTTCCTTAAAGGCCTTGAATTGGCAAGCCGTCAAGAGAAGAGGGCGAAGAGAGAGAATGAAAGAGATCTCCCAACTTTTCCATAAAACTTGCAGTTGCTCCAGCTCTTTCCCCACTACTTTTTCTTAGGAAGCATTCCTCGAGTTCTCCCTATAAAAGAACCCGCTCCCTATAAATGAATTAATGCTAGATACTCCTAGAAGAAATGAATAGCAATTCTTTCTCAAGATCAGATATGGATTAGTTGTTAATTCTCTCTAGCACTTTTCTCCGTCCCCTCTTTCTCCACGAGGAAAATATACAATACTTGTATTTTGTATATTCGAACCCATTTTGATATAACACTGGGTTTGTAATACTAACGCAAGTCCTCCCAGCCTCTTAAAGTGGTCAGGTTTTTGGGCAAAGTTTTGTCGAAAAGTCTCCGTATGCCCGAGAAAGTGTTATACTTAAGTAGGGAGAAAGTTTAACTAGAAAATTGCTTAAGAAGCCCAACCTGAGGAGGAGGAGGAGGAGGAACTGTTTGCTCCTAATGTTGAGCCTTATGGGCCTTCTAATGTATTTCGACCCTCTGCAGTGACACATGTGCTTTTCCCAGGTTTCTGTCTTCCACCACCATCCACAATTTATATACAAATAAGCATTTCCTTTCAACTATCCGCTCGTGGATAGGTACGGGGAGGCTAGAGTGCATATGGGGCGTTGTAATTCAAGATCGATGGCAAGAGCTGTCACATTTTCAATCCTCCTCTTTTGCTGCCGCCGCCGCCGTCGTAAGAGAACAGCCGAATCCGCAACTTTCAAATCCTCAGATTCATAGCCTGTATAAGATGTATGCGCAATTTTAGCCCTATCAATAATGCATCTAATATTCAAGCATTTTCAAGCATTTCAAGCATTTGGGCATTTTCATTCAAAAGTAAATTATTTAGGTGCAAATTACGAAAAAGCCCTATCAAATCTTATGAAATTACCAATTTTTAAAAGAAATCAGCATATTTCATCAAGATATTACGATATTGTACTACAATATCCCTATGATATCGCTCATCCTTTGAGGTAATATTAGGCGAGAATATTTGAAATATTCCTCAAAATGCACAAGGAAGGTCTTGAAATTACAAAGCACTCTGTTGATTTGCTTCTACTCTTAAAGGCTCTTGCAGAGGCCTTTGAATCCTCTATAGAATTGTGCAAAACCAAGCTTTTTGTTCCATATCATGCAGATTTCCCATTCACATTCAAGAGAGTGTCCTCCCCTGAGAAGATTCGGTGACATTTCCATATTATTAAACGCACACCTAATTTATTCCTCCTACTCGTCCTATGGACCTATGCAAATAAATTGAGGAAATATTATATATGGAGTATACTAATAATACTAATAGTAAACGACGAGTAAACCTTTGAGAGAGTCATACTCTCATTGTTCGGAATACAATTAGAGGTTTTCTCTTTTAAAAATTGTGCATTATTGTAAATTCTTAATAGGATTCCCGATGACATTTTAATATTCCTTTGTGCTTGCTCAGAACCAAATCACATTGGACACATTTGAAGGCCCCCCGTTTGCAATTCCCTCCACTTTGGGTTGACCTTTGAAATAAGTCTCTTGGGTGTGTAAGAGCTATTTTCAATTGTCAATCGAGTCACTGAACAGGTTGACTCCAGCCTGGCTGATTGATTTTAAATGTTTTGATACTCTGAGCCAGAATAATATTGTTCATTGTCTCGTGTAAAAGAGAATCTACTTATACATCGTGGGGCAATTGTAGTATACCTATTGAGAGCTCAAGAAGTGAGGTCAACGAACCGTAAAATTCATTTAATTTCACCGACATCCTCCGAGCCATCATGCCATTTGCATTCGCAACAACTTGAAACTTGTCTCTGGAAGGTATTCCTCATATATAAAAATATTTTGAGATCCAGATTTGAACCATGCAAAATTTAGAGCAGCTTACCCCCACCCCTCAAACTCCAAGTAATTCTAAACTCATTTGGACCTTAAATAAAGTTTTTCTAATCCCCCTTTTTTGCGCTTGAAATCTTGAGCCAACTGTTACCTCCACTCTTCCGAGCTGAATGCCTGGCACTATTTCACACCTGCAAAAAGTTTAAAACTTAAAAAACATATAAAGTTTGCATATGAAATAAGCTGACCTTTGACTTTTAAAACTTTTTCGTAATTAATATTACTATAAGATAGGGGTGAATGAGTATGATAAATTTATTAATTTGAAATTTCAATTTTGGGAGAGAGGAAATGGAGTTTTTGAATTTAAGGACGTAAATGGAACTGCATTGTCTTCCTCAAATCCCTAATTTACTTTCTCATAACTCTTGGCTGAACTAATTGATTGAATTCACACTTTATTTGAGATCCATCTTTGTTTATCTTTGCTGGCCCAGAAATCGGGGTAATGGGAATACACTATATTATGTAAATTTGGAGAGTTCCATATTAACTTTGAAATACATATACAGAATTTCAATCAAAATTATCAGTCATTTCCACGAATTCCCATTTATTTTGTGGAAAAGCTCCTCCTCGAAAGAGAGCCCAAATGACAAAATAATGAAGGGATTTCATTAAAAATTGAGGAATTATTTACAAAATCTCATTAGTAAAAAAACCCAGTGGAGAAAGTGCTCTCGGAAAAAAGTTTTTAACGATTTGATTGTAAGTGCTACTCACTCCTTTACTTTCTAAATGATTTAGAATTAAGAGAGCTGTTGGGAAAGTGGTGTAAAAGTGTTGAAAATCGCTCGAAAAATTGCTAAAACTCTTTTAATATTTCCACACTGTGTTCAAACACCGAGGGGAAGGGGAGCACTTAATCCTGAGAGGGTTAAGCCTTTTTTTAGACTCTAGTTCCCTGTTAATTCTAAAGGGGGTTAATACACGCTTTAAAAAAGAGTCATCGAACGGTCCAGGATTAGGCTTGAGGAGATTTCAAGATGAAAGAGAAAGATCTATTTGATCGGGGATCCGGATTTGTTTGTCTTTGCTTCAATCTCCAGCCGAGAGGGGATCATCTCCTCAGTATGATAGATATGTAGTACCTATACGGAGCAGGATAGATTTGCTGATCAAAGTTTTCCTACGGGGGAAGAAATCAAAAGAAAGTTTCACCCGTAGCAGTTCATCGTAGGGGCGGGCGAGCGTTAAAAAGTACATTTTACGAGCACTTTTAGCTCTCTCAGTCTCCCCTAAAGAGGTGTCTGAGAAATTGGAAAAATCGCTACCTCCGATGATTGATGAGGGGTCGACTGGGACGTCCGTCTGGGGGATATGTCAAGTCACATCTTCCTCTCCAACCTCGGTAAAAAAAATCCGACCTCTTTTTACACTGATCCAGACTTTTATTCCAGGTATAGTTATCTGTGAGGAGCAAAAAAATGCTCATTTGTCTGGAGTTGAGACTAAAAGCAAAAGAATTAATAAGATTTCTTATACGAGCACTCGTACTAGTATATAGGAATTTCCTATACCATTCAAGACAATCTCGGATTATAAAGATATTTCTCCATCCTTTAGGGATTTAAAACAATGGATCTCCTAATAATATAATGGCCAGTAACAGGTGAATAGAATATTGGAAGATTTGTGAGTTCTCGGAGCAGTCTTTTTCAATGGGCTCTCGTGATATTATCAGCTCAAGCATGATTCTCATTTTTTGATTGATGAATCCTCGGAGGATTCTGCTGCTGGGAGAACCCCCCACACACAAATGGATGCAAAAGTTTACTTTTTAGTGAAAGCCAGTAAAAGAGCATTTGAAAAAATTAATGAAATCCCTTCTGAGAAGGTGATTATGAAATCCCCCACTCTTCCTCAGAGTATTCAATTCACATTTATTTCCAGAGGAGCATTCATGATAATCTGTGAAAGAAGATTCACCCCCAAAAAAGATCTAAACTTTCTCTTTCCCCCCACGAATCCATATATATTTTACATTTCAATTTGGGTATTCAGAAATAATGAATTGGGGAGCGGGAGGGAGAGATTAAAAACTTTTCCCACTCCAATGATTGCTCCAGAGCTTACAAAATATTCCAATCAAAAATCCTTCCAGACTTTTCTCTCAATCGGATTTAATTAAAATGACTCTTTCTCCATCCTCTGATTCTGAGAAGAATTCTAGGATTTAATTTTAAAAAAAGTCCAATACTTTTTGAATAGATTTCATAAAGTCAATTCCTAAACTAAAGTTGTCAGATTATGATGGAACCCCAACTGGGAGCTCTATTGGGAGCCTCACCGATCGGTTTTAAGGCTAATTAGTTCCTGAAACCTCGAATTGAGCTAATGAGTCCCGTCTCCTCGTTGGATCCTAAATCCTAATGTGAAAAAACTCTTAAAATATTATTGAAAATAGCTCCATTAATTAATGTGCTCGTGAGTTCTTTTCGAAACTAACGTAGAATATCTGTATATTGTGCAAATCCCTGTAGAGTGGCACAATTCAAAAAGGAGCAGCTTTTGTCCTCACAATTCAAGTCCCCTGTTGCATAAAAAACACGAACTATACATAAGCTAGTTATATAGGGAGAGAATGGATTACTCTCTTCCATAGGTAGGTTTGGTACATATGTAAATAGCTATTCTCGGGAGCTTTCCACGAACAATGGGCTAGGGCCGGGAACAAAGGTCTATTCTTCCCCGAGAACCGAAATTGCCCGGATTCCCCCGTCCTCGAATGTCAACAGCCCGGGGGTCGCGAGAGCGAGACGACAAAACGTGGAGCACAGTCAGACATAAGCAAAAGCAACAACCCCCAACTCTTTGACCTGACTTTAGCTACTAGTTTTTTGTAGGATAAACAATCTGGGGACCCGGAGAAAACAAAAGCTGTGGTTTTTTTGCAGTCAAAGGGTGAATAAACATGTATGTGAGAGAAAGAATAAAAAGCCCCGTTCCTCCTCCTCCTCATAACAGTAATGGAGGGTCGTGTGTACCAGGTTCTGGGTTTGAAATGATTATTTAGAGGTTCTTTATGAAGATGGATCACCTTTTTGAACCCCTGTCTCACCTCTCTTCTCCTCCTCCTCCTCCCCTCCTATTTCTACGCAATCAAATCCAAATCTGCGCTAAAAACTACTCGGAGAAATATCTCTTTCCGTACAATTTCGTACAAAAAAATAGGGATTTCTTCGGGATTCTTTGACCATTTAATCCCGCGTCCAAACTCTGACGAGTCATTAAAAAGATCAAGAGTAAATGATGAATGCTGCACCGTCCAACCTTGCACGGTCCACTTGGTTCACTCGACGGTCCATTTGTTGACGCAAAATATTTCCAAAGGTTTTTTCCTTGGTCCATCAATCCCATGAGGAGGGCAAGATGGATTGCAAGTCAAAGCCCGGCTGAGAGATTGCTTGATGGATGCTCAGATGCCCGGATCTTTTTAAAAAATCCGATATGGACATTTTGCATCTCTCTTTCTCGAAGAACCATCATTTTACATACCATTTCCTATTGAGATAGAACTATTTTTTGATGCCAAGCAAAAGGTTTTTTTATCGATAGATGCTCCAATATATAGTATGATATTGTAACGGGGGGTGGAGGAGTTAGCTACTTTAAACCCCGTGAGGAATAGGTCAGGGAGAACACTCGCTTTATAGGCTATGTAAAAGGTGTCCAATCCGGAGTCCAAACCAACTCTTTATCCAATCGCAGGAGATGCACTAATTAATTAATTCTAACCGGAAGTCTCAATAAATGATTTGATGAACACAACAACGGGCTTTGTCTCGAATTTATGAACAGAATGATTAATTAACTTTATTTAACTTTTAATTAGATTTGGAACAAAGAACGACTTATGACTTGTACTGGATTAATTAGATTTTACGACTCGACTTGTTCTTACAAATGTCTGTACTCGACTTTCTCGACTCTACGACTGATCGATGACTGATCCTTTAACTAGGGCTTACAGGTGCTTTTATAGAACTAAGGACGCGGAGTTCTGAGCGTTCTCTTACTCGATCGTGATTGGCTACTAATCTAAATGACCTTTGGACTTGACTTGAATACTCTTTATGTACAGACTAAATTATAGACAAAGTAAATTACGGCATCGTAGAAATATAGAGAAAGTATAAATACGGCTTAATAGAAATACGGCAGAAATATAGATAAAGTATTTTTACGAATAATTAGAATCACGGCAGAAATATAGATAAAGTATTTTTACGAATAATTAGAATCACTGCAGAAATATAGATAAAGTATTTTTACGAATAATTAGAATCACGGCAGAAATATAGATAAAGTATTTTACTGCAATAAATACGGATAAAGTACTTTCCGTTACAATATTGAGGAAAGTGAAGGTAGTAGGTAGAAACCCCGTAGGAAAGCATTAAAATAACATTGCTGCGTACAAACCAACCAAAGAATCAAAGCCATATATTATTGGCGAGATTGGTTGGAAAGAATTGGATTTCGAGATGAAATTTTGGGATTGGAATTGTTCGACGAGACTCTTCTCAAGAGAGAGAGGGACCAAGAAATGAAAGATAAGGCCATGAAAATGGGCTTTTTTCTTCCCTGCTCAGTGTCCCCCCCCCCCCTCCTCGGCTCTCTCTGGAGAGTGAAGCAAGAGAGAATCTGATCAAGAGAGAAGGAGGAGATTTTTTGGACTCTTTTTTTGGCTGAAGCTGGCCGGGAAATAATTCACAAAACTATCCTGGACCTTTGATAGGGAGCGACTGGGAAATAAATCACCTTTGCCCGAAATTGCTCAATACCCTGTGACCCGCAAACCTGAGCGAATGCGGCGGCGGGAGCGACGGTGAAGGAGGAGAGGCACAGATTAGTACAGAGATTGCCTCTAAAACTCTCATCTATATTTTATAGGCTCTGCAAATTCAAATCGAACATTTCCCCTACTCCTACACATTCTTCCATACATTCTACGTTACTCCACTGTACTCGACTACTTTAAAAGAGCTTTTTTTTATAGTAGTAGACTACAGATAGTATTTAAAAAGAAAGGAGATTTAACTCCCCCTACACATTCTCTTTTGAGGAGCAGCCTAATGCATTTGACCAAATAAATGGCTCCGATTTATACATTGTTCTAAATGGGATTATGGGAGGAGATTAGAGCCCACTTGCTGCAGAGAGAANTACATTGTTCTAAATGGGATTATGGGAGGAGATTAGAGCCCACTTGCTGCAGAGAGCCGGAGTACCCGCCGTAGTAGCTCCTAACCCTGCTGAGAGAGAGTATAATTCAGATATATGGGGCTCGTGTTTGTCCATAAAGCAGGAAAAACTTTAAAACTTTCCATTTGCCCATGCACTACTAAAGGAGCGTGTAATACAGCGAGTGACTCCACTTTGGCGGCAGTTATTCTCAAGATTAATATGGGGAAGCAAATTTCGGACAATTGTACGAGTACAAAATTGTACAATGCGTAAAGGACTAGCGAGCGAGAGAGCCCAAAGTGGGGAGAAGAGTGCAATAAATGCGTACTCTGATCTACTGAATACTGCAAGCCACTGGGGATGATTTTGAATGGGTCATCCAAGTAATAAATTCAATTTGCTCTCGCTCTTAACTCCCCTCCGACTTTCCCCATTGTCTTCGAGCTATTTATAACTGGGATTCGGGGTGGAGAAGCAATTCTCAAAATCCGAATTCAAGTAATCCCAAGAACAATGTAAGGGATAAGTACATTGGGAGCTTAAAACAGCTCACTTTCCTCCGCCTCCTCCGCTGCCTCCCTCAAGATCTCTCAACGGGTGAGATGGAGCAAATTCTATTTAAAATATATATCTTATTCTTCCCCCATTTGAATATACTACAACTGGCAAAGTGCTCTTGATTCTTAGGACCAAAGTTCCAAGAGAAAGAGAATAAATGTCTTTAGGAGCATACTGAACAGAGATAGCAAGTCCGAGAAGAAGATGGGTGGAAAGAGACTCGGCCTGCGATTATCGAGCTGTTTTTTACAAGCTCTGAAACTCTTTAAACTGGCAAAGTTCTTCTTTTTTGAGGAGGGAGTCGAGAAAAAGTTTTTAGGGAATGTGTAGAAAAAGTATGAGAAGAATTACAAATTTATTCCAAACCCCGGAGGATCGAGGTAGTACTACGGAGGCCGATATCTCGGTAAATCATATAATCTGTATTATATTAAAAGCTAGGAGTAGGAGGCTTCAAATCTGAATTTATCCGCAATATCCAGCCCAAGGTTATCCAATGCAATGAGATAGAAGGCAAGGTACAAGGAGCCAAACATCTTTCGCATTCAAATTCTTAGAAATAATATTAATTTAGGGGTTGAATAAAGACCAACATTCTTGCTAGCTAGCCCGGATAAAGTTTAATTATTATTCGGCTCCTTTCCCCCAAGAGTATTACCTATGCATATTCGGGGGCCGTCCAATCAGAGAGCTATTCTGAGAATTCCTTTGTACAATATTAACCTCATCCTTCTTCATTATTATTTCCCATCTATCACCTTCACCCTTGATTTACGGATATATCAAGGTTGCAATTTAGTTTTGCAATCTAAATTCTACTTCACAATAGTTTATATGATGAGTTGTAACTTGCATATTGTAATCTGTATATCCATACTTGACTGAGGAGTTTTTACAATTTTTTATTGGGTTGGATTCTGATATTTTTAAATAGCAAATTCAGATACGAATATTATAGCTTAGGAAAGTAGGTGCTTTTGCAATGCATTAACCTCCGTTTTCCACTCCTAATCCAGCTTTCCTACAGCTCCTTTTTTTAAAGATCAAAGGGGAGCCTGTCTTGGTCTTGGGTTTTCCTCAGTCACACAAAGGCCCGACTCGGGTTAAGGAATTCTGAATACTCGTACAAAAAAGTTTTTCAAAACATGAATATTTGGAAATTGAGGGCAAAAACTGGGTAAAAGCATCGGGGGAGAGAGAGAGCCCGGGATTGAATGGGGCAGACTTCAAAAAGATATCTGGAAGACGGGGGAGAATAAAGCGGGAGTCAAAGTCAAGCCTGTTGATATCAGGCCTATAGTACAACTTGGAAAGTTGGGTAAGACTTTATAGTTGTTTTGTTGCGTCTTCGGTGCTCCGGCGGGTATACTCTATGTATGGATAGGGAAAGAGACTGTTGCTTTTGCTCCACTGACTGTTTTGGGATTTGCTTTCAAACCTAATATCTCGCAGCCCTATTCCCCCCGTATCTCCCACAGCCTCGAGAATACACATAATAAAGAAGCAAAGTTCTCCGTCTATTCCGCCGACATTTCTCATACTCGGAGCATTGGGGTTTTAGCACTCCGACAGACAGATAATAACGCTAAAACACTGCAGTGAAGCAACAGTGAACAGAGCGAAATTCCTCCAGCTTAAATACATTTAAACTTTTCCAACTATCCTAATGCGTATAGCCCAGCTCGGTGGTGTAATACAGTGTGTTTTAGCCGGGATTTGCCTTGAAATAGAGATATATTTCGAGCAATTTCAGAGGAACGTACCTCCGATTGAATACTCTTTTTAAAACAAACTGTACTTCCACTTGTAGAGAGTTGTAGCTACAATAGTTTTAACATGGGGCCGAATTTAAGCTTTATTTATTCAACTCTTTAGCATGCTCCTCTTTTATATTGAACAGTAGCCTAACCTCTTTCTCCGTCCGTATTCCCCCGATGTTAACCCTATGATATAGTAGTAGTTGGAATGGAAAGAGGAAGGGAGTTGCAATTCACAGAATAATTTGCATAATGAGAACTCGGGCCTAACGAGACCACATTTATCCTCTCCTCGGGAGAAAAGCTCCC
>JAAZTK010002747.1:0-10579 GCA_036507255.1 Megalothorax incertus | reverse complement strand
AAATCGTATTGTAATAAAAGGAATTTGGTATTTAATCATTCTTGCACAAGATCTAAGCTTTTGTAATTGAATGCGAGTTAATCATTTTGGAATTAATCATCTTCCATTCAAAGCCCCTTTTGTTCATCTCCCTCAATTTCAAAGTAGATCCCTTTTGTACCAAGAACTATTTCAAAGCATAGAATTTTTCCCCTCCTCGAGAAATGTGGAATCCGTGTGGGAAGAATTCGCTCCCAATCCTCAGAAATCCCATTTTTCATACTCTGGTGCAAAATAATCAAAAATCCGCATTTGTTTAGGAGGGTGGAACAAATACAAATGCATATGAATCAAGCTTTTGTGAATTGGAATATATTGGCATTTCTCTAAGCATTTCTCGAAGGAGGAGATTTCTGATTTCTTTAAAAGAGTCTTGTTGTTGCAAGGGGGCCGCGATGAAAGAAAAGGATTTACTTTTTTCGTGGGAGGGTAAAGAAATCGGTTCGGGATTCCTCAATTTCCATTACTCCTTCCCGACTGCATCTCTCTATACTGCAGTAGGGTAAAATATTAGAGATGGAATTCCCAGAAATCGATGGAGAAATGTTGACTCGTCCAAAGTTGACAATCCTTGTACAAATACACCCGTCAGCCACTATCTACTTTAGCAATAGAGTAAAATATTAGAGATGGAATTCCCAGAAATCGATGGAGAAATGTTGACTCGTCCAAAGTTGACAATCCTTGTACAAATACACCCGTCAGCCACTATCTACTTCATAACATTCTACTACTATGTAGAGAAAGCGGAGAAAGTCGCTCCCAGATCATATTGCAAGAGTTTGTTTTCTTCAAAGTAGTATACTGATATTGCACATGAACTTCATCTTCTCCTCGTGCCTTGTAATGCATTCAAAAAAAAGTAATTTGTCTCCTTTAAATCCCCTGAAAAATTAGACTCGCTTTCTCCAAACTTTCCGCCTATATGGCAAGGATATCTATTATGCTCAAGGCTCATTTCCTCAAAACTCTAGAGATTCCTTCCTTTTTTTGTAATAATTTCTTATTAGTAACTTTCATATATCACGTGCACATCCAGCTAGTGCACAAGTGAGAAAGATACAATCTACGGCCAGAAATAGACCAAATTCTACATTTTTGTTTATTCTCCGCTAGCTCGTAATGCTAAATGAATGGGAAAGTGTAAATTCCTTTTTTCCTGGGAAAGAATTCCACTTTCCACTCCTAGCCCTAGCCATATTATTAGTTAAGGGGAAAGATGCGGCCAAAATCGATCCCATTTTGTCTTAATCTATGGTCGGGGCCTATATAATATACTCTGGAATCTCTATCTTCTCTCGACTCCTTCTGAATGATGTCATTTCCGGTGAGCTTCACCGGCTTCGCCGGCCATTGTATTTTCCGATGCAAAATTCCTCGGAAATTCGGAATTCAATAAAGTCGGGCCGTGAGTTTAATGTGCAGATATTAATCCCCATTCAGAGGTGCGGGTTATTTGAAATTTTGAATGCAAGTTATGGCTCAATAAGTCTATTTGGTGGGCTCTGGGTTTGTGCGAATGGGGGGCCCCCAAACTAATAAAAGACATAAAAAGTTAATAGCCATACTGGCGTACTACAATTGAAGGTCCATACATTAAACATTAGGCATTGATCAACAGAGCCTTTTCCCCATTTATTTAATTGCATAGACTTTCCAACTTTCATCCTATGTAGTTGGAGTATTTTGTGCAGTTCGGCATTCCGGGTGCAGAAAGTTTATACCGGAGGACAAACAACTTTTAATTTAATTTGAGCTTTGATCTTTCCACGCTTATACAGCTTATATCGTACTATCGTAGGAGTATATATTGCAGATTCTATCTAATTCTAGCACGTTCTGATACAATAGATATATATGTATAGGATGTACCCTATAGATCCAATCTCTCTGGGCTACCAGACACCAAACAAACTACTCTGCACCTGACGCATCAGATTCAAATCAGGTGCACCCATTACCCCCTGTTAATTAGCCCATTTAGTTGATCAAGCACGTTGATATTCCTCCTATTTCATTGGAATTTTTTCTAGAGGCTTTGGAAATAGTTAAAAGGATTGCCGAAGAATATTATAGGCCAAGTGTGTATTTGAAGTGAATACAAATGAAGAATAATTTTAGAGAGTTTAGTCTTTCGAGGGGCCCCGAATAAATAATAGAGCTGAAATATACTTATATTATGAGGGCATATGTTTTTCTGGGTGGATTGAAGAGTAAATAGGTTTTAAAGAGGCATAAGGGAAATGGCATTAATTGAAATGGGAGAAAGAGTTGGAGGAGGAGGATTGGAGAAAGTCGGAGAAAGTGATTTGGACTCGGTTGGAAAAAGTTTAGAGTTTGAAAGTCAAATAAAAGTTTATGAAATTAGTCAAATTCACGAGGGTACCCCACCTCCGACTTCTTCTTTGACTACCCCATGCAGTGCCAGTGTCCGAGAGGTTCCACCACGGATTTTAGAAGCCCCTCTAGTACCCTACTCTTTCTTATAGCAATGTGGGCAAACTCGCACTTTCTAATCAAATTAATGCATCAGTCCATCAGCAAGGGAAGGGCAGTAGTCCGAAAGAGGATAGAGAGGAGAAAGTCGGAAGGAAAGTGCTCTTCAATGTTGAGGAGGACGTGATGGCAGAGAATGGTCATCAAGGAGGAGGAGGCACGAAGCAGAATGAGAGCCCCTCGGGGAATAAAGGTACTACAATTCTTAACAAAACTGCATTAGAGCATTAGAAATAGCGATACAAAATTATTGGGTCAAGAGAATACTAATCCTTAAAATGAGCATTGTTAAATGCAGTATTCCCGGGGACTTTTTTTAAAGAACTTTTGGGACATATCTTTCTAAATGTGTCACGTCTCCTCGACTTCCAAGCCGATAGCCCTTGAGGGGGCTTACAAATTAGACAATTTGTCGTGGAGAAAGTGATTGGATTTTTACAGATAAAAAAGGATATGTCCAATTAGTAAAAAATAATAAAACCCCGGGCCGGGAATCTATTTCTCGGGGGCTACAAAAGGGGTCTTCAAAGGGGTTTATGGGGTTTAAACCGCAGGGTTCCGCATCATTTCTGAAAATATTAATTAATATAACCTGAAGGAGAAAGTTTAAAACTTTGGGCCAAACTTTTTACAAGGTTTTTGTGGGATTTTAAACATTTTTTTACACTTCCACTTTCCATTAATTATTTCAGCCCTTAAGTACGAAAGATTTTCAAGTGTCAGAATTATTAAAAGACCGTTAGACTCCCGCGTTAATTGGGCAATTAATATTTTCCAGCCAAGGGCAAAGGGTTCACACCAAAGAAGCCTCCAGGGTCTTTAATGCACGAGGTGCGAAAAATGTCATTGGCATCACAAGATGCGCTCCAAGAAAAAAAGAGAGCTCGAGAAGCTGGAGGAAATGGTAATGGCAATGGCAATCGAGTTGTTGACCCTGGTGCGATATCCGATGAGGATGGGTCACTTCGGAGGGCAGGTCGAAGGTTCCGGAAGAAAAAGAAAAAGATTGAAGAAGAGTATACGGACAAGGATAGAGCGGCTGCCGTTACACTGGTATACGATAAGTATGCACTTAAATTTAAACTTTATACCCTTTTTTAAAAAAAGGGCTCAAGGGACATCAAAATCAGCTTAAAAGCAAAGAAGAAAAGGGAAAGAAAAATGCATCTTTCAATGGACCTCCTCAATTCTGAGGAATACCTTTCAACCATGTTATTTATCGAAGCGGGGTTTCAACTTCGGGTCAAAAGGTCACCTGCAGCTGCTCTCACGACTCTGAACAAGGTGTAGGAGTAGAAGAATTCGATTTCCGATGGGAATATCCCCCCTTCCGTTGTTTTAATGCTGATATCGGTAGATTTTGTGGGATTATCCGGGTTTTTTCTTTGGCCATTGGGAAAAACATTGGAAAGAAAGTGAGGGGGGTTTTTCTCGGTTTACGAGAACCCGAGGATGGGCAAATCAATCATTTTAATGGGCTCAGCTATAATGCATATCCTAATCTAATAGCTCTAGTGCTAGAATAGTACCTTTTACAGATAGATGGGAAGAGATTAGGCTTAAAGGAGAATTTGAGAGAGACCTGAATGGAGGTATTAAATAGCTCAGACTTTCTCCACTTTCACAACTTGAAGGGGGAAAACATTGAGGGCAAAGAAAAAGTCTCACATTTCTTTTTTTGTTCATACTGCTACTAGATTTCTTTCAAGGGGAATTGAATGGGAAAAGTCGATGCTTTCACCAACTTTCATCACCTCCTCCATTCCCCCTGCATTTACGTTGAAAAATTAATTAGGAGATTAGCTCGGATGTCTTGCTTTCTCCTCGCATTCTAATTCATTCTACGTATCACATTTCCCCCTACCCACACTCCAACTCCTTTATTAATTCATTTAATTGACTAATCAACTTGATTGAAACCTCTCCTCAGGCTTTAGAGCTCCAACCAACTCATAAAGCAGCTCTTGTAGCTCGAAGCCAATGTCATCTCAAGCTTGGAGACGCGGAATCCGCTCTAAAAGGTATTTCAATTACCATTTGACCCCTTAACCTTTGAATTACCTTGTTGTTTTCAGATGCAGAAACTTCTTTTGAGGATCAAAGTGCTCCAGAGACATATATCATGGGCCTATATTGGTATGCGGAGGCTCAATACAATTTGGGACAGTTTGAAAGAGCCCTCATAGCGTACCATCGAGGTTACCGCCTTCGAAGAGACATGGAAGGGTTCCGGATTGGGATCCAAAAGGCTCAGGAAGCAATTCGGCGTGCCATCGGAGGTAAATTTCAAATAAATCTTGATCCACCACCGAAAAAAATATTATGGGCTCTTTTTCTAGATCGCTCTGCAACGCAGATTGAGGATCTAGATGCAATTCTGCCAATGATTGATGAGATGGAAGCTCTTAAAAATCGTAAAACTTTATAAAATTCAATAAAAATGAAAAATGACTTTATTTTTGGGTATAGAAAACAAGGAACATTGCTCCATTCGGCCAGGAACTGATGAAGAGATGCTTCGAAAGAGGTTCGGAGTTGGTCAGCCATCAAAGGCAAGGGCACGGTGGGTCGCAAGAGAAGTTCTCGGTCAAATGTATTTGGACAAGGATTATTTGACAAAGTTCCTCAACCGCCCGGGTATTTTTTAATTTTTTCCCCTCTCCCAAAATTATCCCAATTTGCAATTTTTTGCCTCGGGATTGTTTTTTCCTTGAGGAGGAAGAGTGTGACGGGGGGAGCTGTCCATAAAGGGTGATGGGAGAGATTAAATTAAATTCCACAGACTCTGCACAGCTTCCCCTTTTCGCCAGACTAGGGCCTTATATAGTCAAATTATATTACATTTCTCGACCCGACAACTGCCTATTCAATTACATCCAACCCAATTTCATTCTACTTTCCTCTTTCTCTTCGGTTAGGCAGACTAGGGCCTTATATAGTCAAATTATATTACATTTCTCGACCCGACAACTGCCTATTCAATTACATCCAACCCAATTTCATTCTACTTTCCTCTTTCTCTTCGGGTAGACATACAGAGTGATCATGGGGCCGCCCAAGAGCTGAGAGGGAATGCCACAGAAGCTCTCAACTACCTAGAGATTCGGGAACAATTTTGGCGACAACAAAACCCAATGTATGCTCGAAAAGCTGGACTCAACTACAATAATAACGTAAGTTTTTACGCGAAAGTCTTTGGGGGAAATGTTTTTCATTGAAATATCAATGTAAATCAATGTAATTCTCATTGATTTCAATGAATTTCTTCGAGCAGGGTTAAATTTACATTTGAATGAGTTCCAAAGTTTTGAAGAATCTAATTGTTATGCGCAATTCCCCATTAGATGGTGACCCAATACGAGGATATTGAGAGGGAGCGGATGGAGGCGACCCGGAGGATCAAAATGGATGCAGCTGAGGGCGCTGTACTCAAAAATATATCCCTAATTGAGCATGGTGAGTCCAAAAACAAAATGGGAGCGACTCCGCCTCGAAACGCTTCCAAAACAAAGCCCGGATCTAACGCTAATTCTGGATCTGTTCGATCTGAAGTAGTAGATCTAGGGAGTGGAAGCAATAAAAGCTCGACTAATTCTGGTCCAAGAACAAAGGGAATAACTGGAAATACTGGAAATAGTAGTAGAATTAGTAGAATTATCCCAAGCAGAAATGAGGGAAAAAATAGTAGTTCAAGATGAGTCGAGAGAGAAGTTCTAAAAGGGGTTTAGATGGGCAGCGGAGCGAGTAATGACTTGTCCATTGTTTTTCTGAGGAGTTTCTTCCACTTTTCCTCGCTTTCTCCGTCCTCCTCCTCCTCCTCGAGAATTTTGTATTCAAAGTGCATTCCTAATTTGAACAAGAACTTAATTTGATGAAAGTTTTTGGTGGAGGAGCTTCAGAGATGATGAAAGAGAAAGCCAGGGAGAAAGTCGCGATGAGAAAGTCAAAGTATAATTTATAATTTCTTGGTAAATACGGTCTTTGCTCGTGAGCCTACTCGTAGTAGTATATATTGTACCAGAAGATAGGTAGGAAATAAATTATAATATTCAGAATATTCTCAAAGGATGAGAAAGTCCCATCTTCAAAATACTAGTGTATTTCAGAAGTTCATGCAAAAGCGAAAGTATTTCAGATTAGTCAAAGCTTTGTTTGCACACGTTCTATATATCTTTGTGTTAACTAGGTGGGAATACACTGTAAATAGTATAAGTACTTGGTATTTAGAGCCGTGGAAGAAATTAGCTTTTTCCAAAAAAGGGAAAGTAGGAGCTGAGTGCATCTTTCGGGGTGGGTTCTACGAGGTGAAAGTTTATTTTTATCAAAATATCTTCGTGTTATTGTGATTTCATCGGAGGGGTTCATCAGAGCATATAAAATATTCGGGAAAGTTGGTAATGAATTGTGGAGACAGAAATTCGGGCAGTTTTATTAGTTGAGATTAAGGGGAAAGTTTTCCCCCATTAGTCAAACTACTGTTCAGGCTTTTAATGTATGCAGTATTTGTATTGTATAATTATATTATCCTTATGTAGTCGAGTATTATATTAGTTCTAGGTAAGTTATATAACTCTCGATATGTAAATAAGCTATGTTTGAGAGCAAAGTTTTATTTAGTTGGAGAAAGTTAAAGTTAGCATGCCTAGTAAATCATTATTTGATTTAGAATACCTCTAGAGATGTACTGCCTATACTTGTAATGTGGAATAAAAATCGAATGTACTTCGTACTCGTATATATTGTACGAGATTTATTATTATTCGCATCGACCAGGCCCAAACTTATTGGGGAAAAAGTTCCAACACTGCCTCCGATCCTCCTCGGGGGATTTATTAAATCGGGGAAAGTTTTACAAGCGCTTTGAGACACTTTTTTCCTACTACTCCTCCTCCTCCTCATGACCATGTCCTGTCCTTTCTCCTTCTTCGTCCATTTCAGCCTGATAACTTCCGACACTTTTGACATTCGTCCTTTAGTCGGTTGTCCAATAGGCCTGAGCAAATGGATTGGATAGACAGTTTGATGTGTTTCTTTTAGGGTTTTTTAGAAGCATTTTTAGGACATTTTGGGATAGTACAATCTAATAGATAAGGATTTGGCAATCCTTTTTATTCTATATCCTAAAATCCTTTAATTCCTTTCCTCCTCCTCCTCCTCATCCTCCTTTGACCACAGCCCTTTCCATTGGCCGTGCCAAGGATTGTCAACTAGAGTGTGAGAGGACCCTTAGACAGATGAAGGACATGAGCGTAAGGCTACTCCCGAGGAAGCCAGAATTCATATGCCAAATCCTGCATTATAAGGTGAGTTTGAACTTTGCAACCTTTATAAAGTCCGAATTGTTTAATACAATGTATTGTAATTGCTTGCAATTTCAAAGGGGTTGGCTCTTATGAAGCAGAAAAAGTTTAACCAAGCGGGGGATACCTTCCAAGAGGAGTTGAACCTTGCCACCGACCAGTAAAAAACCAAAATTCACATGAATTTGAATTTTGCAATTAATAATTAATCTTTTAAACATATAGCCATATGCAAGAATCAAAGGGGAGAGCCCTTGATTATTTAGCAAAGTCTCTGGCACTTAAGGGAAGCTACACTGAAGCTGCTGAAGTTTGGGAAACACGGATGGCAATTGCAAAGAGTCCTCTGGAGCGTTCCTACCTTTTCCATGAAATTGCTCGAGCTTACCTTGAGGCCAATAAGATTGACATTGCCCGATTCTACGCGGTAAGCTCTATTAGGATTGTGTCGGGTCCAATTTCTTTGAGAAGGAGAAATGAGATTATACAATTTACTATTGGCTGCCATTTGCACTTTTTTTCATTACTTTTTTACTTCTTTTTATTTGTATTTATTGGAATAAACACGGGGTTAGAATACAAGATTAGGTTTGGCGGATTTGCAGTTAAGGTTCAATTTACGAACTTTGATTTCGGGGTGTTTTTTTCAGAGCCAGGGCGTGGAGGAAGCTGGGAAGATTTCTGATGATATCTGGACAATGAATGGTTTGGCTCTAGAGATATCTAATACACCCGGGGATTTGAGCCGGGTTTCGATCCTAATTTCATTTATTTATTTCCGGTTTTTTTTTCAGCTCATATCCTCCTTGGCCAAATTGAAAGTAAGCCTCTAGCGAATTTCCGCTTTCTTTTTATATGCAATTTTGACCGAGACGGCGAGATTTGGCATCCTCTGGAATGATTTTACCCTCAAATTTCTAAATTGAGTTTTTTTGCTATTTTCAGTCAAAACAATGGCCCTTGAAGTGGCTCTGGAGCACTTTGAAGCAGCCCTTGAAGCATGTAAGAATTTTATATTTAAAAAAAATTCATTAGAAAATGATTAAAATTAAAAAATATGGAACTTTTCAGGCAAAAAGGTCGAGTATTCTGCCGTGATGCAAAGGATGCTTAGCGAGGGTGTCCATTCTTTGAGGTTATATATTTGAATTTCTAATTTTTATAGAAGATATTAATTTTTCTTTCTTTGGCAGACATTGGATTGAAGTGGAAGCCGCAAAAGCGGAAGCTGGGGAGGAAGAGGAGGAGGAGCAAGAATTCGAGGATTCTGAATCAATTCCGACATCGGATGTATCTCTGACCTCAGAGAAACGTGTCCACCGTAATTCAGGGCCACTTGCACTTCCTCTGGAGCCATCAGGATCTGTTCAAGCATAAAAAAAATTTATATTTGAAAAATTTAAAAAATGCCAAAATTAATTGAAAAGTTGAAATAAATCAAAATTGACCAATGAAGTTTAAAATTATAATTTTATAATTAGACAAAATAAATCATTCATCAAAATATCTAAATTTTAGTTTAATTTTGACATAATCAATTAATAATTCAAGGAATTCGAAATCGAATGCAAGTCCAGAAATCAAGCCATCAAGAGCCGTTGGGGCACCCTCAGAATGATGACATCCTTAGGCCTAAAGCCTGAATTTTTCTGACTCATTCACAAGTGACAATAGTCAGTTACAAATTCAAGATAAAAAGGATTAATTAATTATAGTGTCAATTAAATTAAAATTCGTCACTCTTGTCCTCACCACCACCACCAGTACGGCCATCACCATCAACAGCAACCTCTGAAGAATTGTTGAATTTGTTCTCTAAAAAAGGCAAAAACAATTTTAGTAATATTTTGCAATTTGACCCGTACATTTTGTGCAAAAATTAATTAATTAGCCATGAGTGTTCTCGCTCGAATTTTTGGCAAGAAAGGCAATGAGCCAATTACAACGGGGGAGGCCATACAAAAATTAAGGGAAACTGNGAGCCAATTACAACGGGGGAGGCCATACAAAAATTAAGGGAAACTGAAGAGATGTTAATTAAAAAACAAGAATTTTTGGAAAAAAAGATCGAGGACGAGATTTCAATCGCGAGGTCAAATGGAACCAAAAATAAAAGAGGTAAGTTGGTAAATAATTAAAAATTGATTTTAGCTAATTTTAATATTGGTGTTGGTGTTTTTAATATTGTTTTTTAAATATTCTTGCACCCTTTCTTGCACACTTCTTAAAGATAAAAAAGGTCAGAATTGAAATTACGTCATTCTCTAAAGTCTTGTGACCTACTTGTGTCAAGTTTTGATTTTTTAGGGCCAATTTATAGATTTAGAAAAAGCAATTAATAAATAAATGTGTTTTGCGATGAGTAATTAATTATTTTACTTGATTTTTCAGTTGCACTCCAAGCCCTCAAAAGAAAAAAGCACTATGAGAAGAATTTACAACAAATTGATGGTACATTATCCACGATTGAGGTACCCCAAATTAATTTAACATCAATTAAATAACCATTTTAATCCGATGAACTTTATTGCAGATGCAAATAACAAACCTTGAGATTTCCAATACTAATACAGCAGTGCTGGATGTTATGAGCGTTGCTGCAAGGGCCCTTAAAGCAGCTCACCAGCATAGGTAAGCCATTTAATTAATATGCATGCCCACACAAGTCTAAAAAGAACCCAAAATCCCCTCATAATTAAATGCATTTTTTGGTCCCGTAAACTACAGGCCAACCCATTTTTTAC
>JAAZTK010002746.1:0-10582 GCA_036507255.1 Megalothorax incertus | reverse complement strand
TTAAGAATGTTGATAATAATTCAATGAATATGCATAACCTAACCTGCAAAAATTCCCAGCTTTGGGAATGTGGTTGGTCATTTGCCACGGGGAGAGTCCTCGACTTCGGTTTATATTCATTATTGAGTTCCTCCACCTTGAAATTTCATATTTAATGGGGTTTTATATTTACATATATGATTCTGAGAGGTGAGGCAAACCAGAGATTCCATCCCCGAAGCGAGGATTTCCTTTCCTCTCGTCCAAATGTCCCAAATTCTTTCCAACCACGCTCTCGACATACCTTTTTTCATATTTTTAAGAATTTTCGTTTTTTAAAACATCGATTACATAAAAATTGTATCAGCAATAACCTGTTGAAGGAGAGTAAAACCCGAAGAGGGTCCATCATTGACCCGATAGATGAAGGGAAACTCTTTCCAGAGGGCATGGAGGACCTTCGGCTCTTTGACTGCCACCACTGTAGCCTCCTCCTCTTCATCTGAGCTCGAAATCCCTTCCTAATGAAATATAATTCTAGATGAAGCAATTGTCAACTTTGTACAATACTATTCTTAAATCTTGTAGTAAGAAAAGAGCAAAAGTTTCAAAGGCAAATTAGTACACGCGACCTTGCCTGCTAAACCATCGTTTGAACTTTCGATTGATTGACTGAAAACTTTGTTTATATTTATATACATAGTAGTAAGTAGTATCTACTAAGGAGTACTAACCCTTTTCTTGACTATCCGTCTTTTGGGTATAGTTGGGAGTTTTCTCGGGTCCCCCCGGAAGCTCCTCACCGTCGGTATTTCCGATGAGGAGGAGGAGGAGGATGTCGCTGACGTAGTACATGATGAGGAGGTCAGCATCGGTAGTATTGATGATGGTAGCGGTGAGGAAGCTCGCAAATTATCTGTATTATTTGTCCGAGTCCGCATGAGGAACTTCACCTTTTCCGGTAGGAATCCCAAAATGTCAAGTTCAAATCCAAGATATTAATAATTCTTTAATTACAAACCTAATCCAAGGTTAGGACCATACTTGTGATAAAATGATGATCCTCACACCCTTTAAATGAGCAGAAATAAATATTTAAAATTAGAATTATTGGCAATGTTGGCAGTGATTTGAACTGGAGTATTCCTCCAGAGTGACTGGTCTGGAAAAGCCGGGTATCCCCTAGAGAGTACCTTTTCCTGGGTGCCCTCGACGTGTTCCAGGAAGGTCTGCGCATTCATTCGCCGGATTAATGCCAAAGAGTCATTTAGCTAATTTGATTCTGGCTTCCAAAAATGCAAAGGCTCAGCTTTGGAATTGCAATTGAATTTATTTCTCTTTCATATCCAACTCCCTCCTCCCATCATTATTCATACAATCAATCATCTAGTACATTGTCCGACCCAAGTCTATTTATTTGATGGAACTGATGATTCCTTTAGAGCTTTATTAATACCTCGCACATTTTGTAGTAATACCTACTAGGTAGTAATAATAATTCCACCTGCTATTCAGCGAATACTTTGGAGGCACGCATTTTGCACAAGGATTTGAATATCGCCTACCTTGCAAGTACGATACATCAATGAAATGAGGCCGAGATAATGGGTTTGGGCAGTGACCGAGCTGGTTCTGATGAAATGACCATTCCCCCCGATGGAATGACACTAAGATCGATGTATTATTTTTATTCACTCAGCACCAAAATGTCGATACACTGTGTGCATAAAAATATATATATCAAGGTATCGGTAATACAGATAGATACCTATTAAACTCCTTGTCCATCACCAAACTCAAAAATAGATCGATTTCCCCCCACAGAGGCATTGTCTAATTCTTTGCCAATGCAATGCTATTCTTGTACACTATAGATAGGAAATAAATTGTAGTATATTTAGAACTCGATATATAGTATTACTATATATCATAGAATACTGATATATATAGAATTTATAGTTAAATATCAAAGTTTAATGATACGATCGTAATGCTTATAATCATATGAACTAGTAATATTTTAGTACAATATGTACTAATACGATGTCCGTATACTTAGGTGTATCTTAAGGGTTTAAGGTAATACTTTGTACTTGTATGTATCCGTAGTCGGTATTGTAAAGGTAGATGTTATAAATATTAGTAAAAGATACTATAAGTACATTAGAAATAAAAGGCAAGACATCATATCAGTCTAAACTGTCAGAAGGTGTACCAACAAATTACATCGCATGTCCTCCAGAGATTTGATTTTCAAGGGGGTACTTTGAGGGCAATCAAGGGATGTTACCGACTCCGGGTGTAATACAGGAGTTGAGTTAATTACCTCAAAGTGAAGAAGAAATTCAAGTGAGAAAATAAAGCGTCATTTTTTTCACATCCAAGCTGTATATTATTAGATCTAATTTGATGTTAATGTACCTACATTTGAGGGGAATTACAGAGGCACTTGCTGTCACGATTATTTACACAAATCTGAAACCCCTCCTTTAAATTAAGAAAAGGTTTTCTAATCCTTCTACAATATTACAAGGTATCTATATCTGTACATACATGAGTAAATTAGCCCTTAATTTCCCGACTAAATTTGGTATATAAAAGTTTAACAAAATGAGAAAAAAGTTAAAGATCAAAGTAGAAACAAAGAAATTGTATATGTATATTGTAATATAATGTTGAACAAATGCTATCCCACTAACATTGATGAGTTTTTTCCCTTCTTATCCGATGATGTAATTGCTCTTCTTGTGTGTTTGCTCATTTTACTTCATTTCAGCTCTTAATCTGTACACACACACACACACCTGAGTTGATTAAGTCACGAAAACTTGCGCTCATACAGCCTGAAAACAATTCATTCGAGCCTTGAACTGGTCTCTCTTTAAAGTGGGATTGAGTCCTGTACAAAAAAGTGTCTATTATAGATTTAATTTATTTCTCAAAATTGCCCTCCTACCCCTCTCTCATTTATTATATATTGTACCGATAGGTATAAGTATTTTAGCTGAAATTGAAAGTGAATTTCATAATCAAAAGCTTTTAAATGCCTCAAGATAAAGAAGCTATAAATATTTATATGACTTCATTTTATAGGCATTAATTATATGGGACTTGCTACTAAATTGTAGCCAGTAATTAATAGAGTAATTTGTATAGAGACTCTAAACCATTGATACTGAGGATCCTGAGTATATTAGATACAATAATTAATATAGTATAGCTTTACCTTGAACCAATAACACGTGCTAGAATAATATCCGAGAACTCTGGGTGAAATTGGCTCAAAGTTCTAGCACATAATTTATATCAAATGGAGTATGAGATGATTTTTCAAGTGATTTTTCATGATTTTCTAGAGCTAGGTTCATTCTGGAGGAGGATAGGAGGTGGGGTACAAACCACACTGTTGACAAAAACCGGGGGCCACCCATATTGCACGATCAGTTCCTAAGCCTGTGAGGATCTAGACTCCATGCTGGCCGCTGTTGATGGTTCAGTTTCACCGTACTCGTTTCAAATGGTATGCCTCATTTGTCAACAATCCGAATTAGTGATTTTAAAGAAAGGGAAACATTTGTAAACGAAGAAGAAGACTGAAGAGCAGGCAAAAGGGAAAAAGAAACCCCAAACCGAGTTCAATTGAGCAGAAATTTGTAGCTCCGTCTTTTAAGCTGCTGCTACGGAGGAGAAATGATGCACAAGTGTGCCCCGGTTTGTATAATAGTCATGTTCGAGTGCAATATTTGTAAACTACGCTTGGGTGCACAATTTCACTGGGAAAAATCTCATATTTTACAAATATTCCAAGATAGGTTCGCGGCTATAAATAGATTGATTATTATTTCACATGAATATTCTTATTGGTGTACCCCACTAGGATGAAAGTATACATCATAGTATACAAAATATAAATTGCGTTAATCAAAAAATTCCAGCCTGGCTTTTTAATTGCCAAAAACCTACATATAAAGTTCCTCGTCGGCGTCTTCGAAGCCCGCGGATTCGACATGGGGTATTTCGTTGGTGTGCTGATGATGATGATGACCATTAAAGAGCCGCAACGGAATCGAGTGGAGGTGAGGAGGAATAAAAAGAGGAAAAAACCCGTCTTTACGCCAAATTATCGGCCTGAATATTATTAATATAAAATCCGTCCCATTATTATGCATCCATCCATCCATCTGCAATGGCTTCTCTCTGGTCGTCATCACACTTTTGGTAATTATCCGTAATCATACTACTACCGACTAGATTGAAATCATCATAAATTCGGCTCCAAATCCTCCCATCTTGTCCCAATTCTCATTAGATCCGCATGATCTCCAAATCTGGCCCTTGTATTTAAGTTCAAAACACTGGTAGCCGGTCGAGGGGGAAAAAATGGGGCCTTAAGGGCTTGGATGAGTCTACATTCATCCTACAGAAATCTAATCTCAAGTTTTCAACCCATTTAAATTAAAGATTTATTAAAATTGTAAAAGTCAAGAGCATGCATACTTGTATTGTACCTAGTACCTAGTATCAGTAGTACACTTGGAATTAGGAATTGACTCATTTTTGTACAGGAATTGGGCAAGATCCAAATGGTGGCCGTTTTGGGGAGTTTTTTAAAGGCTTTTTGAGTGGCTAACATGCATATCTCCTAGTTTGATAAGCGTGGAGACGTGACTCGCTCCTTCCTCCGATTATTTAAAGGCCTCACTATCTATGCCAGATAGTATAAAGAGCATATGGAGAACACCTTTACAGTCCTATGAGTATTTGCTGAAAACCCAGCTCCTTTTGTGTGCCAGCAAATTCAATGTAGCTCTCTATTGCATGAGAGAGAAGGACGAGAGTAATTCATCTACATCAATATAATATACTTCTACATCAAAAGAGAGCTATAAATAATTATAGGCAACTCGATAATGATATTAAATTGTAGGCTATTCTCTCAGGCCTTCAGCCCATATCCGTACGGCGTACAATGTATGCCGTATGGCCTCATCAAAGTGTCTATCAATTCCTAAAGGTAAATGCTAGTACTATCTTATGGCCTATTCAATATATAGACAGTGTATAAAAAATTGGGACTAAAAATAAAATACAGAGTACCTACCTATGAATTAATAATATCATATGAGATCAATATAATACCTTTAAAATCATATTGAGTTTATAGGGCAGCCTTAAGATTCGATAGATTAAATATTGTATGATGTATTATTTAGTAAGCTGTCAGGATATTAGTATTGTAATGAAAGGAAATAGGATTTAAATGTATAGGAAAAAAGTTTGTATCATAACTCATAATAGTCTCATAAGGAAGGAACAAAGTGATTTGATTTGGGATTATAATACAGTACCGGATTGAGCGAGTAATTGACATGTGAAGGTGTCATTGTGCAATTAAGGCGGAGAGGAGCACCTTCCACGGCCCGTTAATGGGCATGTTGAATGTAGTACCATGCAAAAATGCTTTAATCCGAACCCTTTCGCACTCATTTTTCGCCCCCTCCGCGTCCCTAATCCCATTCTAAATGCCCTCTTAATCAACGCACACACTCTAACTCATGTACTATTATGCGTACCAACGAATAAGATTAGGTACTAATACTAATCCTAAACCAAATAAATGGTCACCCGACTAAATGGACTCAAACTGAGATGCATTCCCCCAAAATTTGGGGGAATATAATTAAAATTAATAAGAATATTTGGATGAATATGTATCGGCATAATTATACAATATTATATTGCATTTATTAGTAGATCAAGAATGATAGATCGCAAATTGAAATCAATTTAAGATTGTGATAGCTCAATTAAACTTTAGAAAATTGAGACAAAAAAACTTATTTGAAGATTTCTATCTTTCAATGATTTAACTCTTCCCAGTCTTTAATATTGTATTATATAGGTGTATATTGAGATGCATTTAAAATTTTAAATTGAAGTAAAATTCTATTTTCAATCAATTCAGCATTGTGAATGGGATTGAATCCTGGGCTCTGATTGACAGATTCCAATTATTTTGAAATTGATTCATCTTACAAGTACCGATCCTTATATTATTATCTAAATCTGATTGGAAGCCCTTTAGGGGATTATTCCGATAAAGATACTTAATTTAATTGTAAAATATCTAGTAGGTATATGTAGTATTGGATTTAAAAATGGATTCCGTAATAGGCAAGTTCATCTCGTATGTATTATAATACAAGATACCTACATATGTAAGGGCAACAGGTGTGTAATTTGTTAGTCAGACGAGGATTGTCCACTTTTTTATCCCGGGGCCATCGGAGACAACAATGGTAGGACTTTTTTCGTCACGGCTGACAGCGCATCTGTTATTATCCGGGTCCTCTCGAGCCCCTGTCTGTCTCTCAAACACTTGAATTAAAATCTACTACTTTTTATATTCGATAGATTTATATCCTACTTTGGCATATAACTAGTGCTCAAAAAGGTTGAATTATGCGTAATTTCCAAAGGCTATTTTGAGGATTATCTCTCAAGATTTGGAATAGAATAAAAGTAGATGTGTCCTTGAGTCTATAATATATTATATCCTTTAAAAATAATAATCTTTTGTGGCCGACCAAAGGCAACGAGCCACAAAGGAGTGTGTACTACAAGGATTTGTAAATTTTTATTCCCAGACTCCCAATTTCAAACTCTATTGTTGTTTAAGTCCACAATTAAGGAATTGTCACTTGTATGTCCATGTTTATTGTTCAAGTAGACTTTAAACCATTCACCCTAATTGTTCCTATTAAATAGCACGGCAAAATGAAGGGCAAATCCATGAAAATGCGAGTCTTTTTTACCCCAAAATATTAAAAGTACATAATACAAGATATTACAAGTATTGTACAATAAAATAAATTACTCACGATAAAAGAAAGTAAAATCCAGTTTAAAAATTCTATTTATTCATGAATCATGATTTAACTTTGGGTGTATGATCAATTCTAATTTTTTTATATTGCAGCTTATGTATACTTACAAAGATATGGGAGAAATCGCGCTCTCATCCTTTTTAACAAATTTTAAAATATTTAATATTAGGATTATAAATTTACAAACATATGTACAATGTGTTTAACTTTAATCTCAGACAGGCATTAAATCTTTAAATGGTACAATACAATCCGAAATTGACTTGTACAATTTAAAATATTTTAAAAACTACTACTACTATCCTATAATACCTACATATTATTTCATACCCATCTATTAATATTAATAAATTCGATTACTTAAAAAAAAACTAATTAAATGAACATTACGATATAGAACGGTTAACCCCGCATTTTTAATTACGATCGTAATACATAAATAAAACTCTGGAGGTTCTATTAGAGGATTTACGGGTAGATATATATTGTATATATATCGTGCTTTTAAAAGTTTAAAACCTAAAATATTGCAATTAAATTACTACCCTATCTAATACGAGGTAAAATAATACAGAGTATCCTATAATTAAAGATTAATAAAGTCTAAAAGAATTTACCAAAAATGTTAAAGAGTGTTGTATCTCCCATTTAAACTTTTAAAGGCAAAAAAAGAATATCATACAAACAAATTGTGTGGTAATTAATTAAAAGAGAGTGAGAGTTGAGAGCATAAACTGCTGATTTCTCGTTTATTAAACTGAGATAATATCAAAAATGAGTGCTAAAAAGGTGTATAAAATAGTTTTTGTGTAAATCTGCATTTGAAACTTATTTGTACAATTTTTCTAATATCAAACAGACGAACTTATAAGGAAGAATTACTTAGTATACAATGTATTAGTAGGTTTAAAAAACCTGAAATACCTCAATACCAGCTGTAAAATTGATGGTGTTGATGCCGTGGGGGTACAGAGCTCATGATGCCGGCTCCTTGATAAGGTGAAGATGTGAGGGAGGATGCAATGGATGATGACCTGGACGCCCACGAATCATCAGGGGTCTGTAGTCCATGAGTTCCGTGACTTTGTCCCGTGACGTACCCAATTCCTGTCACTACTCCGGAGGGGGATGATGCTGAGGAGGAGTGATGATGGTGAGAGGTCTAAGAATAAGAAAAAATAACCACGTTCAAATTAAACCATCAATCAATTCCTGGAAGGGTGACACACTGCAGTATACGGATATAGGAGCTCTAATGACAATGTCAAATGCGAAATCCAATGAACAATACAGCCATGTCAAATGGGATAATAAGCGGGTGCTAATTAAATTTGCATAACCTCTAGCCCATGGGGCTGCAGGATCTCAACTTGCTACATTTAACTGAAATTTCTCAATGAGTCTACCCTCATCCTGAGCTCCTCTTTTAGGACTAATGAATGGAATTTATGAATGGATGAGTAGAAACTTGCAAAACTACGGTGTTAAATTCTTGGAACTCTCCGGGCTGGGGAATATTCTTGGGAAGGTTGAATTAATACATTGTTTTTGGAAATTTGTCGCTCCGCCTCACGTCAATTCGAAAAAAACACCCTTAAATTCATTCATTCTCCCTTCCTGGCCTCGACTCATTCATTCTTCCACCAGTCGAGGGTCCAAAGATGATGAGGAAAGCCTCATGATCAATGTAAATTTATAAAACAAAACCCCCTCACTCTCAAGAGTCCATCATCTTCTCCGGGAATCGTGCAGCTCCTGGCTGCCTTTGAGATTGGAAGATGGTTAGTTCATTCATTGAGGAAATAAAGGCTCTCTCGAGATAGCTTTCCTTTGTAAATCAAAGTACTCCTTCGCCCGTTTCTCATTAATTACACAATTAATCTACGTGGGAGATGTACAACTATTACGAGAGTCGAGGGGGAGAATTCAGGATCAGTTTATGAATGAATCTAATATATGTATCTAGTAGGATTGAATAGATATTTGAAAGAGATAGGCTTCATAAATAAGATTTTTTAAAAATCAAGAAATTGTATTAAAAAAACCCAAGCTTTACCTGAACTCCAGTGATGGGTATAAGAGCGGATGGTGAAGAAGTGTATACAGAACTCATGAGGGAGTTTCCGAGGGAGGAGTAGGGCGATGGGTTTGAGGGAGCTGAAGAGGATGGGGGTGAAGACATGGACATTCCTCCCATTGAGGCTGATCCAGTGGTCATTGAGGTCAATTGCTGGCTCCCCCCACTCCCCCCAAATGAGGATGAGGTCGAGGATGATGAGGGGATTGTTGGCGAAGAGCCGTAGAGGCCGACATCACCGGTAGGATCTGTGAATTGAGAATTTCAATTTATTATTTTAAATTCAAAACAAATAAATTGGGTGGGACTGGGGGAAACAACGAGATTTGCAATTGTGCAATTGAATAAAAGTAGAACGGAAGTTCACATTTAGCAATCACTTTGATTGAAAGGGGGAGGGGATAGGAAACAATGTAGATTTAACATGCATTTTTACAAAAAAAAAATGGGGACAACTGAATTGGGGAAAGCAATTTTTTGTGAGTTAAATCAGGGGCTACTGAAACTAATTGAAATGGACGTGACCATCAAACCTCTTCAAGTAGGATTAGATTATTATTAGCAAGTACGAACTTTGTGAGCCGGTAGTTGATCCGAAATGAGATTCAGGAAGGGAGTGGTGATGGTGTGGAAGGACACCATAGGATGGGGATGATGTAGGGTAGACCGGAAGTCCGACATTTCCATTCGGGTAACTTGAACCACCGCTTGAAATTTGCTTTCTCAGACGAGCTCGTCGGTTGGAGAACCAAACCTGGGAATTGTAAAATGCTTAGCCTTGATTTTATTTACCAAAATTTGAAAAGACTTTGGGTAGCTAATATGTATACTTCTAAAGTGTTTAAGGGCATTTCTAATCAGTTTTGAGTTTTTAGCGTCTCGTCGGCATTATCAAAAAATACAAAACTGTTGGATAATGTTTTAAAAAAAATTAAGACGATCTGAACTAGACTCATGCTACTGTTTGGCTTACAGTAGCTGGCCCCTTAAGGCTTGGGTGCAAATTCAAAAGGGTCTGCAATGTAAACTTGAGTTGAGTCATCATCTCATTACTCACAATACCCGGGAGCTCCTTTAATGTGTACCTACTGGCTCATTGTGTGAACCCATTGGCTCTTTTAAGCGAGGATCTTTAGATTTTTTGAACTAGCCCATCTACAGAGATAGCTGGCTAGCTCAATTGCAATCTAGGCCAATACGAGTATATAATTTAAATTGTTCCCTGACTCGGCTGAGCTTCTGAGCACTGGGAACTCATTAAAGGAATAACAATGACTTTGCACTTTAAAACTTTGAAACTTTGTTCACAAAAGCTTCAAAAACTGGCTCCTCTGCCCTACTATGTACATATGGCATTCGGATACATTTCAATATACAGATATATTCATCCTCAACCTATTATCTTGGTTAAAACAATCTAGCTTAAACGGTCAAAAAATATAAATACATTTATCTTAGGATTAATATTTAGCTATTCTTTAAGCGTTTTAAATAAATTTACGGATCATATTTAAAAATTACCTGAATTCGGGCCTCTGTAAGTTTAGTCCTTTGTGCCAATTCCTCCCGGGTGTAAATATCCGGGTATTGTGTCCTCTCAAACGCCTTCTCCAGCTCATCCAATTGATGTGCGGTAAAA
>JAAZTK010002745.1:0-10583 GCA_036507255.1 Megalothorax incertus | reverse complement strand
ATATGTATAAAGGCATAGGTATCGTACCTGTAGATATTCTCTTGCTGGAGGATATGAACAAGAGCTGGCCATCCAAAGATACATCCAGCAAATACAAGGTTCTCAAAGAACCCAATAAGAACAATAATTACCCTCCTCCACTTCTCCATGTTTGCTTAATTGTATGTGTATTGGTATGCCACAAATAATTAATATTTATATTAACTGGGTATAATAATAATGTGTCAATGGTAAAGTATTATTTAGGTCCAAGGGCCACTTTAAGCGGAGAGTCGGCGACTGAACTTCTTCTAGTCGGCCTTAACTTTCTTCTATTCAGACTGATTGTGAGCTTAATGCTCTCACACTGCCACCAAAAAGTGTTTAAATTCAAAACGAGGTTAATTCCTCGTCAAACTCTGTGATTTCACGAGACTAAAAAGTCTGAAATGGGTACCTCCCGTCTCTTTTCGCCAAATCCCAGAGTTCACGCGGAGACTGGAAGTTTCGGGGAAGATCGGGGCCCGAAATAACCCGGATTCGGGAAGAGAAAAGTGTGTGAATGGATGTGTATACTATAGAAAACTAGGATAGGATATATCCTCAAACAGACTTCCCCGGCAAAAGCTGGAAAGAAACTGAGAGTCTTGGGCAGACAGTGTTAGAAAGAGTATAGGAAATTTGGTATATTCTGTGGGTGGGATTCGTCGCATTTGAGTTTACAATGTTAAACCAATGTTGAGAGCATATTACATTTGAAGAATACAGACTGAACTCTTAAGAGTCTTCTTTGCTAGTACTAATACAATTACAGCGTATACGATATTCGTATACTGAAAGATCACATTTCATTCTTCTTATAAATTTAGCACGCTTAACTTGGGTATACAGCTATATGGAGCAAAAAAAATCAAGAGTATTCAGCGTTAAAGAGAAATAAAGAATGCAACCCAATTCTTAATAAAAAAATGCTATAAAAAACCAGACAATCGTTTCAATTCTTACACGGAGGAGTTGAGAGTAAATTAATAACAAGTTGAGCCATTGGAAAGTTTTATATGTATATTCTAATACGGGGTAATCCAGGATTATTTATGCAGTGAATAAATTTAAAGTATTGTAGTACTATCCTTTATGAATTTAATTTATTAATTTAACCGTAAGGATAATATTGAGGGATTAAAAAGATGTAAGCTCTAAAAATATCAAATTAAAATGCCATAAATCCTACTTATTGTATCCCAATGTTCTCTCCAATTAGAATTGCACATTTCATTCGAATTAACATTATTAAGGATGGGTAGGATTGAACATGTTAAGAGATGGGCTTAAACAACCTTGAGATATAATTGAGATTATTTACACGTTCGTGATAGAAATATCCTACTACTGATTACATAATCCAATCCATAACCCTATATGTTAATATGCCATTATCAAAAGAGGAAAAGATCTTCTCTTCACATATAATAAATATACATAAGATTTTTGGAATTGGGCGTACCATTTTAGAAAGCATTTTGAATCAGATTAGGAAGACAGGTTGGCAGGTGTGTGTTTTATTTTCAAAAAAAAACCTACTCGCCTTTTCAATATAGCATTTTTAATATAATTGTCAAAACTCTACACCTCCTTTGTCTTTCAAGCCAGAGGATTTAAATTACTGCTGAGGATTTGTATTGACATCTCGAGTAAAAGAGGATGATTTCAATTTAACTAGTTTTTCTATTTACAGGAGGTTGCTTGAATAATTCAGCTATTTTTTATATCAGTATTAATATATTATGCAAAGTTGTGTATTATTTTTGTTTAGCATTTGCCATAAACGGAGCCCTGTACTCGCATATTCAATACAGTCGTTTAATAAGAAACAACTCGGCTGCGGACTTACTCGGCATATATTTAAATTTTAAATTTAAATACATTGAAAAACTTTAGATCTGAAATCTGAATAAGCTATCTAATTCTGAAGAAAATAAATGGAAAAACTCCTTGATATCGTAAATATTATGTAAATACTTCTAGTACACAGTAGGAAATATGATGGATTGAGTAGGGTAATTAATTAATCGACTCATGCTAATTAAGCTCACTGAGCTGTACAACAAATTATTGTATACTCGAACTATCTAGTTAGATCTCCTCTTTAGGAAATATGAGCCGGAATTCTTTCTGAAGATGGATCTTTTGAATTTAAATAAGATAAAGAAGTTCGACCAAGTACTACATGTCCATGAACTGAACGAATGGCAAATCTTATACCTTTCAAGATAAACAAGATTATATAAAAGGCTTAATCAAGTAATCAAAATCATTCCAGATGAAATGTAATAGTATACAGTACCGATAATCGTATGCTAGTAGGTATTAGGTATATATTTGCTTTTGTATATATGAAAACTGTAAACATGAATTGGTTTCACCAGCAGATTCTCCTCGATTCAAATAAAAATGTCAGAGTTTAAAAATAAAATTCCCTTCCGTGAACCAACAATTAAAGCTGACTTCTAAAGTTCTGACTCATTTCGATAAATTATTTAAATTGTTCAATAATTTCAATTCCCCCAACCTACAGTATGCGTATTTGATCCCTTTTTTGTCAAGCATCATGCATTAGTATTGCTATTGTAGTACATATACGTACGGATACTCGCATTCCTCACCTGCGTCGAATATATGTACTGACGAAACTTGTACATTTTTTACGAATATCCGTATGGTCGTAATATATCCAAGTCTCGTGTTCTCCCCGAATGACTTAAAACCCGGGTTGCTGGCGTCATCGGTCGGACCACGGGCTTAAACTACTTCGAAGTTCGAACTGATACATATATTGTACCTTATACTCGAACTCAAGTAGATCTAGGATCAGAATGAAGATAGATATATGCCAAAAGGAATTAAATTGTTGGATTTTTATAAACTTAGAAAGGGAATTGTTGCATGCCTTTCTAAATTCAGAAACTTAAAATGCAATTTATTAATCTCTCCAACATTTTCCTGAATACAGAGCTAAAAGCTTTGAAAGTATAGAGTAATCTGTATTTTGAATGGATAAATTTACACTGTACTTGGTAATCATATTTACAAGCTGAGAATGTGGTGAAAAGTTCACATTACGGAATGATCTGGAAGGACGCCGACTAGCCAGTGTTAAATTTGCCATAATCATATTTACTTTAAAGATTATATATCGCCGCTTAATCCGTCTACTCCTTGTCACATAATTTAAATCTTGCATAAATAAACTTGTTATGTAACTAATAATTATTAATGAAATATGTATTTTCCATCTCGTCTTTTTCTCACAGTGCATAAATGCCAACTCAGCGCATGTTATTCTTGAATTTTAGCTGATATTGGATCTACGGATAATATGCGAATCGAATATCCGTATATCTAGAGTTCATACATTTTATATATGTATTTTTAATTTTTATTGCCTCTTGGAAAGAAAGCCAAGATAACATTCCGCTTGAGCTCAGCTTTACAGTATAGTAGTACTATATTATATTCAAAAGTGCTGATTGATGAGATGATTTACAAGTGTATTTTTGTCAACTTGGCCAGAGATATTCATGAAACGTTTATGTAAGATATGCCGCAGAGCTTAGGAAAGAAATGAGCTAGTTATTTTTAAAAGAGGACTGATGTTACATGTATACAATACTTATAGTAATAGGAAATGGCGAGGAGATCAATGTCAAGGATAAGTTTAAATTACAAATAATGTAGGTACAGGGAATTCCAATTATGTATTGGCATTCTACACAAAATATTAGTACAATAATATACTCTGTTCCTAGAAAGGAACTTTAAGAAATGGAGCTTGGATGGCTCTTTACAACACTTGTGACCACCTTACCCCATTTAATTCTTACTGGATGCCTGCTTGAAAAGCTCTTCCATGAAATTATGAGCCACCGAGCAAGAAACGAACTGGTAAATTAAAATGAATTTTTATATAAAATGAGTATGAAATGTGAATGGATTTTTTAATAAAGGTGGTTACCCTCAACATACTCTATTTGTTCCTTTTTGTCTCCGAGTTCATCCTAAGGTCTACCAACAGCATATTCGTGGCATCCAGGGCCCAGCTTGAAGGGGTATGTCTGGAAGAGATTCAAAACATAGAGGAGAGAGTCAAAAGAGTTGTAAACCCCCATTGATTAATGAATGTAAAATGTAGATAGCAAATTGAGCCATAATTTTATACCAGTTTACATCAGAGTCTACTTCCAAACTCGCGAGCATCCAAACGCAACTAGGAGGTCACTTACTTTTGGTCCATTTCCAATACTTCTCATTCCTAGCCCTGGGGAAGGTCATCCTAACACTTTTTACGAGGATACAGAGCCCCATATGATGTCAATCATTGATGATAATTGATAAATAATAGTAATTATTTGAAATTAAATGGGTATTCCTAGCGCCAAGATTTTTATCCGGCTTGAGTCTCAGCTCTAGATAGTCAACTATCGAATCTGGACTCTGGAGTCGAACGGCGAAACGTTGAATAAAGAAATGCTCGAAAATTACACAATCTGGAATATCTTGTAATATCCATTAGATTTAGATAGCCTCCTGAATCCCTGATATCCTAGTTTTTTCCTCTAATTTTTTTAAAGTTGATTTTTGAAATATGGCTTCGCTTTTTTAAATTTTATTTAATTTTATAATACATTTTTAAAAGGGAACCTAATTTCAAAATCTGACAATTACGAGTGCTAATTATCGTGGAATACCGTACAATATCTCATAATTATTATTCATAAATCATTAAATCGATCTTGAAATATAGTTTAAGCGTTTCCGAAATTTTTGTATTTTTTTGAAATTGAAAAACCATCTTCAGGGCACTCTTAATATCGTATACTACTCACAGTGCACGTGTAACACTGTAAATGTTATCGCCTTTTATAATGTCTAATATCAATATTCAAAGTATATCGATCCAACAAGGTTAGGACACAATAAAATTAAAATTAAAATATCAAAATTAAAACATTTTTATTTACTTTATAATTGCAATTAATTTGAGTGGGATTAATTAATAAATAATTAATCAAACTACAATTACATTGCCATAAATTGCAATGCATGTCTGTCTACATATACCCCATATTCGACAACGGATAAATGCTGCCCATTTGGGTTGACAGAGCACTGTCTGGGCCGAAATATTATTGAAAAAAATCGGATTTTTTTTTAATTAATTGCAATTTTCCGAGTGAAATGACCAACAATTTGATCATGGAGCCTACCACCGCCACGACGACCACCTCTAACTTGACCCAAATCCAACAGCTCCTCGGACAGCAAAACAACAACCTCCAACAATCAGCACATTTTCAGTGGCAGCCCCAGGCCGAGGGACTCGTCCAAATCATTCAATTACTCAAAGAAAGTCAAAGGTAATTATTTTTGGGGTGACCTCGGGGTGATCTTTATTTAATTGTTTTATTTGCAGCCCGTCCACTGAGACCCAAAAGTTGGTTCAAAAGAAATTGGAGGAATTATCACTCCACTCGGATTTCAACAATTATTTGATTTTTGTGCTCACAAAACTCAAATCTGAAGGTATTTCTTTGTTGTTATTTTATTTAAAATTGTAATTTAATTATTTTTTGACAGACGATGCGACGAGGTCGCTCTCAGGGCTCATTCTCAAAAATAATTTGAAACAACACTACGATGTTCTCCCTCGAGAGACAATTGAATTTATTAAAGCAGAATGTCTACAGGCTATCGGGGATAGGTACTGTTAAAAAAATATATTCAGGGGGTATTTTTTTACATTTGTTTCCTCTCCTAGTTCCTCACTGATTCGAGCCACGGTTGGAATTCTTATCACCACCATCCAGTCAAAGGGTTCAGTGTCACCTAACTCGGTCAAGGGCTCCTCTAACCCCGTGACAGCTCACTGGCCAGAGCTCCTCCCCATCCTTCATTACATGCCTCGATTCTAACGAGTACTGTGCTTGTGAGGGGGCATTTGGTGCTCTACAAAAGATTTGTGAGGATTCTGCGGATGCCCTCGACCACCGCGTTGGAGCCACTGAGGAGGCAGCCCTCGCCACCAACAATAACCCTGACCTCGCCCTCCTTACAGAGTTGAACCAACGGCCCCTCAACATCCTCATACCAAAATTCCTCCAGTTTTTCCAGCATTCTTCCCCGAGGATCCGGTCACATGCCATCGCCTGTGTCAACCAGTTCATCATTAACAAATCTCAAGCCCTCATGACTCACATTGAACTATTTGTTCAGGTTTGATTTTAATTAATTATATTCGTAATTATTCTATAAATTAATTCTAACGATAAGTAGATCCTTATAAAATATTCTAATTTATTCTAATTTAATATAATTACCAGTCTCTATTTGTGTTGACAAACGACGAGGACACTGAGGTTAAAAAGAACATTTGCAGAGCTTTGGTAATGCTCCTCGACGTCCGCCTCGACCGCCTCTACCCCCACATGACTAACATCATAGAGTAATGCATATAAAAAATAAACTGGGAATTTTTATTGCTAAATTTAATTAATTAATTTTTAGATACATGTTGGTGAGGACCCAGGATGGTGATGAAGCAGTAGCCCTCGAGGCATGTGAGTTTTGGCTGACCCTAGCAGAGACCCCCATTTGCCACGACGTTCTCGCCCCTCACCTCCCCCTTCTCATCCCTGTCCTCGTCAAGGGGATGCGGTACTCTGAGATTGACATTATCCTCCTCAAGGGTGACCTCCAGGAGGAGGAAGACGATATGGTACCCGACCGTGAAGAGGATATTCGACCGCGGTTCCACAAAAATAAAATCAAGAAGAATAAAAAGAAAAAGAAAAGTATCGGAGGTACTTACTACTACTTACTTTGGTCATTGTGCGTTTAAGAAGGTACAATTAATAAAAAAATTAATTAATTTCAGATGATGTTGACGTGATTGAGACTGATGACAATTCAGTGGTCATAATTAATGACTCTGACCATGAGGACTCGGATGAAGATGACTCGGATGGTGACGATGATTCAGGGTTGGGGGACTGGAACCTGAGGAAATGCTCGGCTGCTGCCCTGGATGTCCTCGCAAACGTGTTCCGTGACGACCTTCTCCCTACCCTACTCCCAATCCTGAAGGAGACCCTGTTCCATGCTCGAGTGGGAGGTCAAAGAGTCTGCAATTCTGGCCCTGGGTGCCATCGCAGAGGGGTGCATGAGTGGGATGGTGCCACACCTCCCTGAACTCGTTCCCTATCTCATCAACTTTTGCCTCGGAGATCGGAAGGCTCTCGTTCGGTCAATCTCTTGTTGGACCCTGTCTAGATACTCTCATTGGGTGGTCCTCGGAGGACCTAACCACGACCTCTATTTGAAACCACTTATGACAGAGCTCCTCAAGAGGATCCTAGACAGTAACAAAAGGGTGCAGGAGGCGGCATGCTCTGCTTTTGCAACTCTCGAAGAGGAGGTAATTTCTAATTAATTACTTGCTCTGAAAACTTTTAATTTATTACAATTGTATTAGCAAAGTATTAAATTTTAATTCAATTCCAGGCTTGCACTGAGCTGGTTCCATACCTCGGTTTCATCCTGGAGACTCTTGTATTTGCATTTAGCAAATATCAGCATAAGAACCTCCTCATCCTGTACGACGCGATCGGTACCCTCGCGGATTCTGTTGGCCACCACCTCAACCACCCAGACTTTATTAATTTATTGATGCCACCTCTCATAAATAAGTGGAACCTCCTCAAGGATGAGGACAAGGATCTATTCCCTTTATTGGAGTGTCTATCCTCTGTAGCGACCGCTCTTCAGGCAGGTTTCCTCCCTTATGCAGAGCCAGTGTTCCGTAGGTGTGTATCACTTGGTAGAGCAGACCCTTAACCAGACCATGGCTCATCTCCAGTCCCCAGAC
Organism: Megalothorax incertus; assembly: GCA_036507255.1. Lineage (NCBI taxonomy): Eukaryota > Metazoa > Arthropoda > Collembola > Neelipleona > Neelidae > Megalothorax > Megalothorax incertus. Next base: position 2,683 of record JAAZTK010002745.1, on the reverse strand, counting down.
ACCTTCGACAACCCCGACAAGGACTTTATGATTGTTGCATTGGACCTCCTCAGTGGACTCGCGGAGGGTACATTTTAATTAATAAAAAGTGTCCAATTTATATCTAATTAAAATTTATACAGGCCTACATGGATACATTGATAAACTGGTGGTAAACTCAAACATACTTCAGCTCCTCTACCAGTGCATGCAGGACGGGATGGCAGAAGTACGGCAGTCGTCGTTCGCCCTCCTGGGTGACCTTACCAAGGCCTGCTTCATCCATGTTCACCCATTTGTGGCCGACCTCATCCCTATCCTTGCCACCAACCTCAACCCGGAACTCATCTCAGTTTGTAACAATGCCACCTGGGCAATTGGGGAGGTCGCTGTCAAGCTAGGGGCTGACATGCGTCCTTTTGTGCCCCTTGTGCTCCCTCAGCTGACCACCATCATCAACCTACCGACCACCCCAAAAACATTATTAGAAAACACAGCAATCACGATTGGAAGACTTGGTCTAGTATGTCCAGCGGAAGTGGCTCCATCTCTGCCGCAATTTGTAAGGAAATGGTGTTCGAGTTTACGGAATATCCGGGATAATGAGGAAAAGGACTCTGCATTCCGTGGAATGTGTCTCATGGTACTACTATTATTACTTACTTTGTAACCAGGATGTTTTTTAATGAAAGTAAATTTACCAACAGATCCAAGTGAATCCGAGTGGGATCCTCACGGAATTCATCTTTTTCTGTGACGCCGTTCTCTCGTGGACAACCCCTAAGGCGGACCTAAAAGACATGTTCACCAAGATCCTGAATGGCTATAAACAACAACTGACGGAGAACGGCTGCTGGAAGCAAATGACAGATGGATTCCCGCCACAACTCGCGGAACGACTCCAAACTGTCTACGGACTTTAATTTGGGAGTTAAATAGGTTTAAATTATGATATATTCTAATTAATCCTGGGGTATTTAGTACTAAAACGGCTATATGATATCCCCTTTTGAAAACTCGAGAGTTTCAAAGGAAGAAATAAAAAGATAATTGTGATAAATTTAAAATATTTAAACGAGATAGAGATAACGAAATAACGAAATAAAATCTTGCAGGAAAAATATAAAGCCAATTTTTAAGGAATTAAATGAATAATCAATGCCGGATGGTGTAAAAATAATCAGCATTTTTCAAAGAATATTTTTACTCTAAAAAAATGAATATCAAATGAAAATAAAACGTATGTTAGGAGAAATAAATTGTGATAAAAAACTGATATATAAAATATTTATTAATTTTACTTAAGCGGGGAACGGGGTCAGGGACGAGTTTCTGTTTTATTGTTGCTATTTACCTCTAGTTTTGAAATTAAACTTAAAATAGATTTATATACGTATATGTACGATATGTAGCAGTAGTACTGATAGTTAAAATTAATTAACTAACTAAATTCAAAATAGAGGAAAACTTATCAAAAGACTTGTTCAATTTTTAACTTTTAAAAATGCTTCAAAATATTTCAAATAATTCCCCTTTTTGCATTTAAATTACACAAATATTACTATAATGTATTTATTATAAAAACCGCCAATAAAATATCCTAAAAAATAATGTCAATTTTTTGTAGGAATGCTTAAAAAAATTACCTAACCGTTTTTCATTGTTTTTTTGTGATATACATAATTTAAATTTCTTTTAGGATTTATTTAAAAATATTTAGAAAAATTGAATTTTATGTTAGCCTTTCAATATTAAATGTGAAATTTATAATTAATATATTATATCGTAGCTGGATTATGCATATTATTTATTAGTGAATTAGAATTGTATTGGGAAATTATTAAAATTTAAATCATGTTTGACTTGAAATGAATTAAGGTGAAATAAAAATCCTAATTTATGAAATTTATAAACAAACGAAGAGTGTATTTCGTATAGTTTCCCCAAAAGTTTTGATTCCCATATTTGACATACATTTATGAGAAAAAGTAGTCCAAAAATGCACTGTTCGAATCAGTGGTAATGTTAGATACTATTGGATTGAGTAAATTTTATCACCCAAGAACGGTCTATAGTTTTAAAGGCTATATTTCAATAATTTTGAGTCAGGCTTAAAATTTTTAAATGACATTTGAAACTCCGTTCAATTTGCTACAAAATATCAGTAGTATATGTTGTCACCCTAAAAAAGTCCACCCCTTGACCTCTATGGGCAACTTACTTTTATTAGTTAGATAATTATTAGTAGGGTACTCATCTATTGATATATCCCTTTAGATCCAAGGAATTTCGAAATGATTATTGGAAAAGGTTAGGTATCTTAGGTTAGGGGAATTTTTTCACCCAATAACGACGAGGAGGGCAAAATTCTTCATGTTTTGCTTATGGAGGGTTGCTGACCAGCCGTGGAGGTGTCCGGATTCACGGACAGAGTTCTATATCCTCCTCTTCTTTATGATCATCGTCCCTATTCTCATTTCTATATGCTCTATTCTCTATCAATTCTTTTACGCTGAACATCAAAATATTGTATGAAAAATTCGAAATTGATCATTTGACGTGTAGCATAAGTAATTAGCTATAATCTTTTTTGACCTTTTTCTAAAAGGGTGTTAGGATGCTGGATATACTATTCTTTCTGTATTTCGGGAATGAGCTGCTTATGGTCGAAGAGTGGATGAAGCATGGAGTGAATCCCTTGAAA
>JAAZTK010002744.1:0-10585 GCA_036507255.1 Megalothorax incertus | reverse complement strand
TATCCTGTCAATATTTACCCATGGACCTCACATGAAGAGCACATTAGCTCTCGCCACAAGGAGCGATATCAGTTTCTTTTTTCCTCAAGGTCCTCATAAAACTTTGGATAATTTTTATGAAAGCTTTTAAAGCTCCAGCCTTCAACCACCTACTTAATACCCGTGCCTTATGGCTCCATATGTACTTGAGTGAGAGTTACACGATAAGAGCTACATGTACTTATACTTACTAGCTCCAAATCTCCATCGTCCACCCTCTCGCAAATAATCCCCTGATCTTTTGATCTCCCCATTCACTTTTATTGAACCTACTTTTTTTCTTCACTGAACCATCCGAGTTCTGGAATTATTTTTAACCAGCTTGACTTTTTTTCTAGAGAGTATTCTTCCTATCCGGCTTATACGAGTCGTACATTGGAGATTTAATGAGTAGGAAAAAAAGTACGAGGGCTTAACTTCAAAGAAGAAATGTTCCAAGCTCCGCCAGAGGAAATAGTAATGTCACTTTTGCTTTGTTCGGACTTGTCCGGGGGAAATCTGCGATAAGGCCCAAGCTTTCGGTTAATTGACGTGCTCAGGCAGTGGCTGTGGGGGGATGGCCAACAAGTGTATCGCGCCGTAAAAAAATTATTCCAGCCGTAATTATGTCAAATCTCTCTCTCGCTTCAAAGGCACCCGTGCACAATCGGGAAATGTGTCAAATATCTAATAATTTGATCCGCATAATTCTCAGTAATTCTTTTGAAAAATCTCTATAATCTAAAATTGTTCATATTAATAAAATGCACCTGATTTTGTTCAGAATTTTTTTGGGGATTTTTTGTGCAAAATTCTCGAGTAAAACTACAAGTTAAAATTGCCAAAGAAAGCCCTGTTTAATGAGCATACCTTAAATTTATCAAGGAAAAAGGGGCAATGAAAAAAGATCAAAAAAATCTTCAAGGGTTTTTTGTAGCGATAGAAGAAAGTTCCTACGAGTAGAATTGTACCTACATATGTACGAGTACTTGGACTTGGGAAGATGAAAAGTAAATTACATGAATAGAATGGAATTGCACTCCATTACTCAACCGCTATTTGGAGCGAGCGGTTTCATGAGAGCCGGAGAAAGTCCAAAGCCCGAGTATTCGAGCTGTGTGTTGGGGAGATCCGGCGGAGGAGTCTGGGCATTGGAAGTGAGTGGAATAGAACGGCCTTCATAAAGCCCTGGCTCTATGACTCTACGAGTCTCAATCGACTCGAAGAGTTGCTTCAGGCCGGTCCTCCTCTCATCCTTCTTAAGCTTTTTTGATAAAAAATTTAATGTAAACCGGGTGCATTGGAGCAAAAGTGGTGGGGAAACCACAAATTTCGCCACAAAACAGCGGGCCAAAAGATAAAATCCACGCGGCCTCTTGAGCATTGTAGTAAGCTACTACACAAATACTTTATGGACTTCGGGGAAAAAAGTACAAATTCTTCAAAGGTTACCCTATTGTTCTCGGTGTTTATTCACCGTTCCGCAAAAAGGAGTGATTTTTCAATGAACAAAGAACGGAGTGTATTTACTACGTATCAAATTTGCACGAGCCCATTGGAATTCCGCACATTTTGGGACATTTTGGAAATATTTTGAGAGCAAAACCCCCGTCCTAAATCCTTTCAAAAGGGAGATCCGGGGATTTAGTCTGGCTTACATTGACAAATGCCATTTGTAAATGGGCTCTTTTAGCCCCCTTTAAATCCCTTTGAAGGAGCTACCCTTTACTCCGCTTTGAGGGGGCATAAACAAGTGCTTAAAAGGACGCACATAAAGTAAATTTGTCGGGGGGTATTGGGACTGACACTAAGGGGGATTTCCACCCAGTTCCAGTTAAAGCGAACCTGAATTCGGAGAAAAGCTGGCCAATATTACAGCCAAATCTGTTCGAGTAACAGCAAATTGACCATCAGATTGACGATCGGAACTTTTCAGGTAATTTTGCAAATTTCTGGATTTTTTAGCCGATTTTTCAGAGGTGCAAGGGTGTTTTTAAAGGCTTATTGTAATACTAAAAAAAGTATTACATGGAATATAATATCAGTAGCATTCTCAAGCCCTGAGACCCTCAAAGGAGGATCTCAAAGAAAGTAATCCCTCAATCTCTCTCTGGGTGTATGCAAATGATGTGCCAGGATTTGAGGAGCTCATAAAAAGGGGGGCAGAAAGAGATTAGAAAGATGAAAGGGGTATCCGTAAAAAGCTCATTCATAGAGTTCAGAGCTCTTAGCCAGATTGTACAAAAAATATGAATATTCACGAGGCATTGGGTTTACAAGTTATGTGTATCGTGAAGGGAGGCAGATTTTGAAGAAAGTGTCGGATTTCTTGTTAACTTTTCGACTTTCAGAGAAAGCCTCGAGCTCCCAATGGCAAAAAGAATAAGGGGGAGGGAGGAAAGAGAGGTCATAAAATTCTTTCATCTGTTCATCCTCCTTTTTCTTAGACATGGACAGACTTAACATTAACCCGCCCTTAGATCCTTCCTATACTGCCCCGGAATTGCTGGGCCATGAAAGTTTGCAATCTAATATTGGGGAGACTTGAAGGACACGTTCCATCTTGACATGGCCATATTAAAATTCAAATAAAACTCACCGGTCCGCACTACGTAGACTGCCTATAAATCAAATCATGGTGCAATTTTAGAGCGCTTCTCATAAAGAAGCCCCCCATCCATTGACAATATTAGATTACATGTACGTATGGCATTTGAGATGCTATTCTTTATAATAAAAAAATTCTGTAATATTTTATGGAGAAAACTCACATTACCCTGAGATTTTTTTAGGGGAATTTGGAAATACAATAAATTTCCGAAATAAATAAATTTCCAATGTATGGATATTTTTATTTATGTTTAGATTATGTAAATTCGATTGAATAAGTCGCCGAAGCTCGAGTATTTTTGAAATTTTAAGAGGAAAAATCACATAAATTTTTACCAAGATTTGGATCGAATATCAGGGGGCTGGAAAAGAAATATCTAGCTATTTTTTTCCGGCTTAAAACAAAGTAAACGCTTTCATTCTTAGGAAAGTTCTTTAGAAAGATTTGGTCCGATTGATTAATTATCATTATCCCTAGCTATCCCCCTTAATTAAGTACCTGTCAAGTGTCTAGACTCGACTACTCCCAATCCTAAACTAAAAATAATGGTTGCAGTATAGGGGCAGAGCAAGAGAAATGCCTTAAAAGCTTTTTTACCCGAGTCCAAAGTAAGTGTTATGAATTAAAATACACTTTACTTTTACTCTGATATATTGTAGCTCTATCCAAAGTTAAGAATCAATTTTAATGCAATTATCTACTAGTAAGTTAAAATGGGATAAAATCAATAATATTTTTTATATTGAGTGATCCGATCAAAAGTAAACCGATAGATAGATGCATGTCTCATTCTTATCATACGAGTTTATGTAATAATAATGTCCAATTTAGGATCGAATATTCAATTCTCAACTAGTCACATATTACAATAATTAGCCTAAAAATAATTCAGGATTCCAGCCTCTAAATATTGGACAATATAACGCTACTCCGCCTTAATTCTCTTGAATTTAATTTAATTAAATTTGACTCACCTTCCATTAATAGCTCCGTAAAATTCATTCTTAAAATTCATATCCTACTACGTGCCATCAAATTCAACATGATATGTATTACCTATTATATTATAGGTACTTCTCTGTATCTGAGACTGTACAGATACAGTTTACAAAGTATCTGTAAGTGTAGTACCTACTACTCATAATATCGTATTATAATTATGCAATAATCCTATAAATATATGCAAAATAAACAAAGTGGGGATATACCCATATCCGTAATACATATAGGTAGGTATAAATTGCAATATTTCCGTGTATTTCCGTAAATTCATAATTTATGCTTCGAATAAGCTACTGATACATAATATTAGGTTTGACGTGGCGGGTATAGAAAGAGAGTGGATTGTAAATTGAATTAATTTCAGGAGTCGGGACACAAAGCCAGTGCCCACCTCCCTGAAAGCAAACACTTCACTAATACCTAAACACAACTGATACGATCTCGTACATATATATTGAATCCAGATCAGAGTGTCAACTCATTAGATAATAGTTATTTACGAGCTCGTGAATATTCTTGCATCCAGAATCTTTCGACTTTCGATTTTCAAAGTATTAAAATACTCGCGTATAAATCAGCATCAATTCTCGAATTTCTCGAATGCAAAATTCTATGATGTATCGTAAAATCAAATTGCAATTGCATACATGTATTGAGAAAGCTAGAATTGGAAAAAGGTGCCAAAATCCATTCGATGAAATCCAGGGGAAAGCCCCAAAACAATTACCGATGCATTTGATGTTATTTGTGGGAATTTCGATTTGTATTCATAAGACCAGATTAAGTTCAGGAGCTGGAAGCTTGTAATAATGAATTTTGAAATACAATAAAGTTTTGTGGGATTAGAACCCGGATTTTCAAGCATTAGAATACGAGTTGTGAGTTCATAAATCTGTCTGGGACAGTAGGACATTTGCTCATTATTATGCACACCCACTCTCCCCCCTAAATAGGGCTAATATTCACAAATCAAGGGGAATAAATTGCTGAGCTTATAAAGGCGTTTAAATGGGTAGGGACGCCTAGGTATAAGCTCCTTTTAGCTCATTTAATTGCTCAATTTCCTCTCTTTTGACAAAATCCACTAATTGCTCCTCGACTTTTTGACGAATTGCTGAGCTTAACTCAGCCCCACTAATTACATTTCTTTATTCTGAATTCTCCAGGATTCTTATAAGAGAATTACATACTACGAGGGAGCATCTGCAACTGATCCTCAAACAAAATGAGTGGACCGGAATCCCAGATGCTTGATTGGTTCAAGGAGGGTGACCTCCCCGAACCACCCCTTACTCCTCAGCTACAAGAAAAGCTCCTAGCTATTTCCGCACTCCTGGCAAATTCATCTAATTGGACTTGGACGACCCCTTGGGGTACAGGCCCTGATATGGACCTAGATGAAATTGACCCTGGTCTCCCGAACCGAGTAATTTCCAATTGATTGCATTTAAATTGATCAATTTAAATTAAGAGCTTTTACAGCATTAAATGAATTGGAATGATCCTTTGTAAATTTTAGTATATCACAAACCGAAGGATGGAAGGATACATCTTTTATGTATTTATCCTACTATATTCGCTACTCATCCTCTTTGGAGCATTGGGGAATATACTGGTGAGTGAGTGAGTAGATCCGAGTATATTTTATTGTAATTTTATGTATGAGGAGGGAGTTAAGAATCTCCCGCCGTATGTTGGCTAAGGTTAGGNATATACTGGTGAGTGAGTGAGTAGATCCGAGTATATTTTATTGTAATTTTATGTATGAGGAGGGAGTTAAGAATCTCCCGCCGTATGTTGGCTAAGGTTAGGGGAAGAAAAAGTTTATTTACTCAATAAAAAGGCCGAACATTTTATGAAATTTGATCCGAATTGAAAAAGCTAAAGGGCTTCGTATCAAAAACATGCGGAGAATGTCAATATTTTGGGAATACTGAAGAACTTTTATCGATCGTGATGCGGAAAAATTAAAAGTGCAAATTTTGGAGCATTTTTTTCGTAGGAAGCGATTTGGGCAATTTTATGACCAAATATAAATTCTAATTAGCTGTGGACTTTTCAGGTCATATCCGCAGTGGCGAGAAAAAAGACGATGAGAACAGCCCGCAACATGTACACTATACTTGCTTTCACTTAATTAAGAAGTCATTTTATTAAATGTATATCACTCCCAGGTTTATAATCAACTTGGCCATCTCGGATCTCCTCCTCTGTGGGCTTACGATGCCCCTGACGCTCCTCGAGATCCTTACCATGTATGTGACTGCTAATATAACTCTTTCTAATTAATATTCATGGCGGTTATAATTAAAAGGCATTGGCCCCTCGGTGAGAATCATTTTGTGTGCAAAATATTTGGATCCCTACAAGCTATTTCCATATTTGTGTCAACCATCTCCATTACGGGTTTGTTTACGAATTCCTAAACTCTGCAAAATTGTAAATCTTTGTTTAATTCAAAACACCTAATCTGCCTTTGTTTCTATCTGATTCTAGCTATTGCACTCGACCGATATCATGTAAGAATTTCCTTTATACTATTTTACTACCACGATACTATTGCATACATATATTCTAGTCTGTTCAATTTAGCATTGTAGAATTAGATTCGCATTTTATGCAGGTTCCCTCAATTTCAAAAAGTTAACCCCATAAATCTCCGGAAATTTGACATGACATTATCCACGAATACAAAGGGCCCACTTATGTCTTGAAGCTTTAGGGCATGTTTCAGAGTGTCCACTTGACATTATCAGGATTCAAAGGCCTCCGGATACTCTACTTTGTGCACAAATCTTGTAAAATCCCTCCAAATTTGTAAAATTCCCCAAATCCCCCCTTTCCAAACCTATCTAACGGTTAACCCAAATATTACAATGCCAATTTTAATTATTTACGGCATCTTTAACTTGGGATTAAACCCTTTCTATGTCATTGTCCCTCGAATAAATTATTAATGGAGAGTCCAGAAAAACATTTTGTGAATTCAAGTGAATTTAGTCGTATCTTGCCCCAAACAGACTTTCAAAAACTCAAATTATGGTCAATTTTGGCTTTTGTTTTTATAAATACTTTTTCTTTAAAGGTCATCGTGTATCCCACAAAGCCATCAGTCCAGCGATGTGGCGCAATCACAGCCCTCGGCGTCATTTGGGTCGTATCCTGTGTCCTTGCAGCACCCCTCTTCATCTGGCGGAGGTTGGACACCCATGAGGTCATTGGCTATGGCCCAATGGGTCTGAATCAGATCTCATTTTGCTTTGAGGCATTCCCAATTGATAATGGACGTGCATTCTACTCTATATTCACCATCCTCGTCCAGTACCTTCTCCCAATTCTTGTCGTATCTCTGAGTTATGCAAGGATATGTAACAAATTACGGCATAGGATGCGACCTGGAGGGGTTGGACGTGCATCAATGGGTCCAGGAGCCTCTGAGGTTCCCCCTAGTGGAGGTCAGGAGGGTCAAGGAAGGAAAAGACTTCATCGTGAATCCACTGTAGTTATTGAGAATAGTAAAAATCGTGTTCAAAGGACGAATACCCTTCTGATTGCAATCGCCCTCATCTTTGGGATATCATGGTAAGGATTTTTACCCTGTAAAAATGCTAGTATTTCAAATCTGCATGGCCCAAAGGAAAGTTTGTATGATTTGAAAAATTTTTCCAATTCAATCTGTCAAATTTGAGACATTTGTGCCTGGAATTGTCAAATAAAATCAAAGTTATGTAATTTTCTAGATCTAAACTTAAAGTTTTTGATCATTTCCCCATTTGTCAGGCTCCCCCTCAACCTGTTCAACGTGATTGTGGACCTTTGGGACCCCCTCAACTCTGACAAAGATACCTACATGTATATTTATGCTATATGCCATATGATAGGCATGACTTCAGCTACGATCAACCCTGTCCTATATGGATGGCTCAATGAAAACTTTCGTAAGGAATTTCGCGAGATTCTGTCTGGGATCTCGTCATCCTGTCGCTGTTCATGCCCACCACAAAGAGGAGTACTTAACGGAGTACTTAAACCTGGAAATTGTATTAGGAATACCCTGACCACTGTTGATGAACAACCTGATCCGGAGGAGATTGTAGTACAATATAATAAGAAACGGAGTCATGTACAAATGTCGAATAACGGAGGAGGAGGAGATGGGGTAATGGGTGGTGGTGGAGTAGAGGAAGATGGTGAGGTTGAACAGAGTGTGCTTATAACGCAAGTATTGGAACAGCACAAGTGAAATTGTTAAACAAATACTATCAAATACAGATATTGGGATACATAAATCATAAATCTCAAATTTATTTTTAAAACCAATCTATTTCTACTCAAATCCCCCCAAAAAATATTAAAATCTTACGTATCAAAAATACAACTTGAATGTAAATGCCAAAATATCGATAGAATACCTTATGTGTACTCGTACGGTCGTACCTACAATATTATAATCATATTTCAATTTTTTATTACCTATAAATATTTTAAATAAATTACTATACATAGATATAATATATAGTCTGAATGAGATAAACAAATTAGGATATTTAGGATATTTATTTCAATCTATAAAATTTGAAATATTTACTCATTTGCTAACTATGAAAAGAATTAGGTACCTAAACTAGAAAGATTTAATATTTTAAATTTTAAAATGTTAAAGGTGTGAGATAACTGATATTAATCATAAGTATTAGCAGAGAGAGATTGGTGCATGTATTTTGAAATTTTTACAAATCTATAAATTTGAGAATTTATAATACAATTTAAATATAAATATAAATCAATATTAATATGTACGATAAATCTATGTAAATTATTATAGGAAAGAGTACCAATATAAATTGTATGGAAGGGTTGATAAAATAACGTGTAAAAGATTTATTTTATATTTATGAATAGAAATAATTGTCTAGTTTGGACTTTGCATTGGAAATACTCGAATTTCATAAAGTTCCAGTAACCCTAATTAGTAGGTAGGTAGCCCTTGATGAATATTTTGTGAATGTTGATTGGAATTTTGTGAGAATTTGAGAGAATTCAACAAGTAGGCTGTAGGAGGAGAGGAGGAGCCCCACTCTTCCAATAAGTCTTGTGAAATGCGATCTTTCCTTTGTTTCTTGTGGGTATTTTAATTGTTTTATCATCAATGACTATGAGCAAAATGAAATCTCCCAGTCCTTATAACTTTATAACTTTGAAATTTCGTAATTTGAAATATTTTAGGATTATTATTAGTCGAGTGTACCTTTGTGTAAAGTGGGAGCTTATAATTTATGAAATCTGAAATACGGATATACTACATACGTAACAAATACATATAAAGTTTATAATAGTTATATACTCTAATTAATATTTCATCTATCCTATGATTCTATCTATTCTTGTACGAAAAGTGTAATTGGCGCATCCAAAATAAAATGATATGAAAAAATGATTTATTAAAATTGGAATATGGAATTTGCATATAAATTGTGCATACCCTCAAATGCTTCATTATAAAATCAATTTGCACGTGTAAATTTCATTTTGCGGTTCAGGAAATATTTTATATTGAGGATAATTTGGGCTAATTGAATTTTAATGATTATTAGAGCATATCTAATTTGCCATTTGATCAATAAGGACAGATCGTTTCACGCCTCACTCGGTTATTTCCGTTGAAAAATGCACATTTCCTCAAAAAACCCAGATATGCATGATTAATAAATGGCGCTGGAATATAAAGGTCGACAGATCCATTGCAAATTCAATGCGAAATATTCAAATCTCGTTTAAATTCAAACCCCTCGAGAGGCTCCAAAATATTGCAAAAGAAATGGTAAAGACCCCGAGTGGCTTTTTCCAGTATCTAGATATTGTACAAGTCAACAATATGGCCAAAATCCCGGGGTAAATAGAAGCTGCAAAGACAAAATGGAGTCCCCGTTGGAAATGGAATTAAATCCAGCCAGAGTGAGGATCCGTGTTAAAATCAGAGGGAATTTGTTAGAATCCGAGTGGAAATGATGGAGAAAGTCGGAGAAAGTCATCTTAAAATAGTGTAGCCCGAGTCTGTTTAAACCTATTTTACGATATAGCCCCTTTCGTAAAGAGTATTGATATTTCCTAGTAGTATTTGTATTTGACAAATGGAGGAAATCCTCAATTTTTGAGCTCCCACCCCGTTTTTTTTACGATTTCACTCTTAACTTTCAAAGACTTTCACACCAGCCAAAAGGGACTTTCCTTTTAGGATCTACTACTACGCCATACCCGGACCCTTCTACAAGTGTTATAAATTGGCATTTACAACTTTACATGGACCTGTCTTTGACGAAAACGAGGTATAAAAAAACCCTCAAGCTGAACAGTGCTTATTTGAATAAGGGAACATACAAATACTACTAGGTATTCAGGCCATTGAATTTGAATTAAAAGTAAATGGGGTTCCCTTTGAATATTTTGAAAGATTCGTGCGAATCTCGTATATTGTATGTGAAGTTTTTTCAATCTAAACTATTGTAGATACTTGTAAGTTGTGATGAAATCCGCTTAAAAACTTTTTTATTTGCGAATAGTACGGATAAATGATTTGCGTTAAATTCACGTATACTTTTACCAGCGGCACAATAAATGGAATGATTTTTATACGGAATCTATTCTTAATTTAAATTATTCAAGCGTAAATATCCGTAAGACCGTTTGGGAACTCCAATTACGTCCAAAATGTCTGATCCGTTTTACATGCCGGGCGTAATAAAACTTGCACATTTGCTCTACTTCCCAGCATTTCGGTGAATTTGCTTAATTTCCACTACTTGGAATTGATATTTTTTTTCTTTTATTCCTACATGTCTTATAAGTATTAAGTAGACATCTTCCAGTGAAAGATAATTGAACTTGTACATGTTTTATCCCTATTTCTGGAGAGTGATTTTTTCCCGAGCTTTGTCTTCTGGGAATATCCCAGCT
>JAAZTK010002743.1:0-10585 GCA_036507255.1 Megalothorax incertus | reverse complement strand
CACTGAAGAGGCTCTTTGAATGCAATTCAAATATTTCAGATTTGCGGCATAATTATCGAGATAAGGAACTGTAAACTTATGGGTTAAAAAATACGAAAATCATTTCGGGTAGCCCCAATATTTACCAGATAATCTAGAAGAGTAAATTAATTATAGGAAGAAATGTCATTTTACAGTTAATTTATTATTATAGACTATAGTATAGTACTAGTACCATAAAATATAGTATTACTGCAGTATTATCTAATAATCTAGAAGTGTTCGAGAATAGTTAGCAAACATATTTGCGTATTTTTTCCAATGCAAAACGCAAATAGGAATAATTATTAAGGAGTAGCATTCACGATACACATGATCTGGACTTTGTACTACATATATTTTGTTCGCTTCTTAATTTGGCATTAAATTTATTAGGCTCTTTAACACAGCAGAGTAATTCCAATCTCAATTGTGTGCTTTAAAATAGGTTTAAAATTATGTATTTAAATTTAGGCTAATTATCAGGCCACACAAAATCCGTCGAGGTGGGCAGGTTCTTTTTTCAATGCCTTCGTCATACCTGCTCAAGCAATGAGCGTCTCGTTTAAAATCACACTCCTCCAGCAGGAGTCTGCTAATTAAATGATTACCTACCACGAAGAACCCAGTCATCTATTAGTTATTAATTATGCATCATATTCGAATTTTTAAAACTTCAATATAGCTTTAAGTTAATTTGAAAGTCCAATTAGGAATGGTTATAAATCCTTCTTTTTTTCATTATCATACGTGGATTCTTGTTGTATCGAATTGAAATTGAATAGGTCCTGTATTACGGATATTCAATTCACTATGTCTGGGTTTTATTTCATTTTATGATAAAGGGTATTAGGCATTTGGGTAGTGGATACATTAAAAATAAATATTTTGTTTGTCCTCTCCCTAATCCAAAATGCGATGCATTCATCGGTTTTGAGGACTCTGTACAGAAAGATAAGGGGATTTGGATTCAATATCATAATTCATATTATGTAGTACAATAATTGAGGTGTCAAGTCATGTAGAGAGGCCATGGGACCAGTCATTGACTTTATCTCGTCCACAGACCACGAACCCTCCAAATGCATTCCAAAGTAAACCTAAAACATTGTATGATATTTGGGTTTAAATTTAAAATCATGATTAAAAGAGACATTCCCTCTCAATATGGTTCCAGCATACTCTATAATAGAATACAAATTATAATTTTATTTGTCGTTGACCTCAGGGCTTTTAGATATTGTATTTTTATTAATTTAGGCGATAGTATATCCTATATTTAAGAGTAGTCTAGTCGGTAGTAGGTGCCATTTTTTGATGTTTAAATTATATTTATATTTAAATACTTTCGAATTGTAAAAAACTTGAATTGAATATCTGTTGGAACGTGTCTATTTTGAATTAATTTGCGAGGAGAACATATTGCTGAATATTATGAGCCAGCACACACCTTTCACCTTTCTCAATTAAATTGAGCACTTGTGCATATATGTATATTCAATGATAGAAGTTGGCAATAAGTTTTAGGCTCGATCCAGACCACAATAAATTCCTGATTTTGAAATTAGCCAATTGTAAATAGGGATTTTAATCCACGCCTTCATGGTGGTAATTTTTTGTAATTGACAAAGTCACCTCTAAATATTTCCATACACCAAAATTACTCTTATATCAAGTACTTGATAACCTTAATAATTTTACTTGATATACGATCTATTATAGTAATAAATAATAATATTTTAAAGACTGATAAATTAAAATACATAATACTGATAGGATATAGGATTAGTGGATTTTAATCCTTTTTGTATTAAAAAATATAATGAAAACTTTCCACTTATATTCTTTTGTTAAATTTCATAAATATATTAATCAATGGAGATGATTTGAAGGATGAAGCTTAACCTGTCAAAATATATAATAAATTATTGATTCAAATTTATTTATGATCAAGTCTAGGATCTACATTCGACTCTCTTGTTCAAGTCCACGAAAATTATTTTAATTGGCGCTATGCTCAAGTTTGTAGATTGAAGAAGGCATTAGGATACTTTTGTTGGAGTAATTTGTAGGATATGACGTCAGTATTCATGCCTGGCTACCTGGTAACGTGGATCTGTAAAAATCAAAGGGAATGGGGACAAATTGCAGAACAATCTCTGATTAAACTCTCGTTGATTCTTCAAGGCAGGGAGCAGACCCATTCCCTTATTGTTGCTCTTATTTAAGAGCGATTAATTTAGATCTCGATTTCCATTTATTTAAGTGCAAAAAAATAATTGAATTGCTTTGCTAGATTTCTGGGACTTTGAGGCACCAATTCAGATATTTCAATATTACCACAATATTTGAGCACTGCTCTCTAGCTCATAAATAATAATACTCTTTCATATGGGTTTATGCTGCAAAACAAATATTCAATAGCATACTCTATGCATGTGATCTGTAATTTAGGTTATTATGGCTTATGGATTTTAGTTTATATTCCATACATATTGTATTAGATAGGATTTATTAGACGTAAGTAAAATAATCTGGAAATATGTATAGTGCTATTCCTAAGAAGATTAACAATAAAGGGGAATAATGATACTAGGAGCAGGCAGAGACAGGTAAAAAATAGCCAAATTACTCAGCTTGTATAAGTACTTTTTATATTTAATATCAATATTGTTCAAATACACTGCATATCCTTATATCTAGTTATAAGGCATAGGATATTAATATACCTAATACTCGCGTAGATTAAAACTTTGTAGATTCTCTACATTTTATCATAATGCCGAGTGATACTAGAACTCAAGTAGATCCATATAAAACATTATAAAACTCCTGTCTATGAAGAAGCTTTACAGCAGCCCCTCATCAAATGGGTGGCAGCTCCGAGTTGGGCCAATCTCCTCAAAAGTGAGCCGTCCTGGAAGCGTCTCCCTCAGTGACCATATTACTACCCTTGTGATCTGATCATCCTCTTTCTTGTCATTTCTGGGGCTACCTAATTCCTCTCCAAAAGGAGCTAGAATTTAACTTAAATACCATCATCCTTTAGTGATCCAATTTAAGAATATAAAGTGCTACTGTAATCGTAAAAAAAAGATTTTGTTTTGAACTTTGAGTTGAAACTTATCTGCTTTGAACTGTTGATTCAGGGCGAGGGAATCAAGCCCTAGTTTACATGTAGTGAAATGTTTCATAAAAGTTGAAAGGATTTGAGTCCAGTTGAACTCGTCCGATAATCTATTTTGATACAAACCTCGAGTTGGGTTTTTCTGAGCCTTTAAATAAAAGTATTTCGTAAGAAGAGTGACGCTCTGTTCATTTGGGATCAGGCTGGGGAGATTACTTGAGATTTCAAGAATTGAAACGCTTTCTCCAAGATATTTCCTCAAATAATCTTCGATTCTAATAGTTGTATTGCGTGTCATCGCAATGCAACATATTTTGGCTGGACACTCTGTACAAGAACAATGTTTGTATTTATTCTTCGAAGGATTCCACTTCGCCTCGAAGGAGGATAAATCCTCCTCGCATCATTAAGCATTTTAAATCAATTGGAGGGGGAGACGGAGGAGATTTTGATTAAGGCTGAGCAAAGAAAGGTGATTGGCTCAACTGATGAATTTTGTTGTAATCATTCCTCGGGAGACAACTGTTGTTCTTAATTCTCGGCTCGAGTCAAAGTCGAGAGATCCACCCCCCTGTCATCATAAGATTACTATATACTTTTAATCCCTGGCTATCTGTGGCTGCGAGCTCACGGCAGGATCCGTACTATACATACGATAAATGTGAAAGAAATGATATGATGCAAGGGACAATAGTGATCCAAGAAGCCAAGAGATTGTGGTAATATACAGGGATCCCGGCCCAGTTTGAACCAGTTTCAATATTTGTTGTTTCCACCTCCTTAAAAATCAAAAACTAAAAAAAGATCTGGAACTGTCTACTGACTCCTGGACACTGCCTACAGCATCATGGAAGATTATAGAATTGGATATCTGCTAGCAAGTAAACTCATATATATTTATCTTGTATTATGTATATGAAATTGAATTTTTTATCTAGATAATTCAATTAACTTTAAATTTAAACCCAAAGAAGAGTAGGTAGGTTCTAGTTTACTTACAAGGAGAATTTTAATTGCTTCATAGAATATAGGTAGATGCTAGCCTAGCCCAATATCAACATTTCCCAATTACCTACACAAAAGGTTTATTTATACAGAATCACGGATGATATTAAAGCTTGTATTATTCCACATCATGTATTTCTTCTAGTATACGATATATGCTACAAGGCATACATTAGATAAGATTGATTTGATAGATATATATTCAATAGTTTAATTGTTTAGCCCCAATAAATTTGTATTAAATTGGCATATTTATTCAAAGTAGCACGAGCGTATAAGATTTGAGGATTCTTGAACTCTAATGAACTTTGAAGGTAATTCGCTTCAAGTTTTTCTTGTATTTTAATCGCGGATTTGAGCTCCACTGGATTAAGTGTCTATCCAGAAGAGACTACAAATATTGTACCATTAGTTGGAGAAAAAGAAGTTTAGAAATATGCAAAGATTAGGTTTATAATAAAAGTTTAGACACTGGCTTCTCATTTAAATGATGTTCCGTATGTATATTGTAGCCGGTGCTGTTTGTGGTTTTATTCCAAAGTAAATGGAGATTCATAATGTGCTCTGCTTTGCATTCATTCACCATTGTCCATTTTTAGTAGTTTTCCACTCTGCGCAAATTATTATTAACTGCCACATAAGCTCTTTATTGTACTACCGTAGTAGTAGTACTACTATTCAATTGCTATTTCACTATAACTTATAAGTTATAACCAATGATAGTATGAGATATATATTTAATCATTTATGGATTTGGGATATGAGAGTAATGTATAAGTAAATGGGAAGGAGAGGAGTTGAAGGTTTTGAGGGATATAACCCCAATATCTAACCTAAAATAAGATATCTTCAAAGGATTTCTTGGAATTGGGAATTGGATATTGATAATAATGATGGAGGCAGACGGAATAAATTAGTATCAGTATTTAAATATTTATCATAAGTAAAAGAATGTTTAAAATGAATTTTAAGTCTAGTATTAGATAGAAAGCTGAGCAGTTTTAAATATATTTTTGGTATAGGCAAAATTGGATGCTATTATTGCTACTAGGGTAGAGTAGATATTTGCATTTGATGGCTTCTCACTTTCTGTATGTTCTCTCAATATTGCTAATAATACTCGTATCTTTAATAATTGTGGAAGAATTGGATAGTAGGTCTATATTCAATTCAATAGTTCAAAATAAATGAGTGTTATTTGAAAGAGTTAGCTTCATTATTAGATTCATTAGGATTCAAGGATCATTCTGAGTTAGGGGAGATCATTTGTAAAGAAGAGATATCTCACATTTCTCACCAATAATTATCGTATATGGACTACATTCCCAAGTAGAGTCTAATCCTAAGTTTAAATTTTAAAACAGTGTATCAGATAAAATTTATTATATTTCCCTTTAAATGTACTACATATTTTAAATATTAAATATCATTTATTTCAGGAAGTATGTCTTCGAGTGAGGTAAGGATGACTCCACGCCCAGCGAAAACACCCGCTTGGAGTATTCCTCCAATGATGAACTCCACATTGGACGATCCATCCTCATGCTCGGATAATGCCTCAGATAATTCGGATAAGGTTACTATTTTAGATGTATTTGGAAATGATATAATTTATACATTAAATTTTAATCCAGATTGAAAGTATATGCGCTTCCAGCCAAAGGAATAGGAAGCGTAAAATGGGGAATCATTACAATACTTCTCCTTCGGGTGAGAAAGATGGCCAGGGTTCAAGCAACAATAATAATAACAATGGATGTTCTCAGGGTATGTAATATATTATTTATTAAATTTTATCAGTATATTCTTCAATATAATCTAAATATTTTACAGGGAATACAAACAGTTTGCTCTGGGCGGAGGCTGAAAGTTTAGCAGCGGATTTTGATGGATCCCTCTCCGGACTTGGTGGAGATTTGTCAACTACAAGCTATGACATGTCTGAAGCCCTGCTTGCACTTCCATCCATTTATCAGCATCATAGATCCGCTACAACTACACAATCTCAAAATACTTCAAACACGTATATACAATATTTAATTGAATTTTTAAAGCTGCACTTTTTTAAAAATTAAAATTTTTCCCCCAGTGAATTTAAATATTCCTCGACAAGTGGATTTGCAAAGGTGGAGGCTGGTCTTACTCCCCTTTCCGCGAGTCATGTCCACGGCGGGAGTTCCGTGTCCCTCCCGGGAGATTTCCAATTCGAGCCACCTTCTTCGCAGCAACAAAACTCTTCATCTCAAAATAACCAACATTCTGAGCAAATGAATTTGGACTGCGAGAGAAGGTAAAAATCATATTTGGCTATATTAATCCTAAATTCTAAAATTCTCTAATTAAATTTTTAAAAATCCTAGATTCCAGTATGTTTTAGCAGCAGCAACTTCAATAGGTATAGAATGATTATATTCAACTTTTAAATACATATATAAATTAACCATTAAATTGAAATGCAGCAACGAAAGTGAGTGAGGAGACTCTAACTTACCTAAATCAGGGACAATCATATGAGATTAAATTGAAGAAACTTGGAGAGCTGACTCAATACAGAGGAGGTTGGGATTTTGATTAATTAATTACTATTTTTTGAAGTATATTTTTAAAATGATTTCAGTGTTATTCAAGTCAATCGTTCGACTATGCTTCCACGATCGCAGGCTACAATTCTCCGAGAGAGAACAGATTGCACTTTGGGAGGAATCACATTCAAATGATAGGATTTTACAGGTATTGATATTTAAGGTCAAAAATTGTTAAATTGATCATTTCTCCCCATACATTGTAATAGGTGGACCTCCCCCTTTCTTACGGCATTAATATGCTCCCGCTTCATCAATATCCTACCAATGTTCTATCTTTTATGTGGGAGCCCACCAAAGAAGTTGGCCTTTATATCAAGGTTCAAAATTTAAATAAAGGCTATTTGAGTTGAATTTTATATAAGATTTTTTTATGATTTGAAGGTAAATTGCATCAGTACAGGTAAAGTTTTGTTTTTTTCCTCTTTATATGTTGATTAATTATGATATGTTGTCTTGTGATTAGAGTTTGCTTTTTTGTCAAGAGTAGCTAAGTAGTTGCAGTTAGAATCGTGTTTACAATGGGGGACTTTTCCAGTTTTAGGATCAGGTTCATTTGGGTGATATTGCATGCTTAGTTTATGGATATTATGTTCTTTTTTGGTATAAAAGGGCATTGTATCGTGTCCATCATAACAAAGCATAGTAGATACTTTCTCAACATGTTTTGTAGCCCTGAAATGATGCCTTATGGCTTGCTCATTTTTAAGAATATTGGTGCATTTCAATCCCGTATCTCTTAATGTTCCATAACACTGGAATTCAGCAGGGAAATGGATTGATATATGGACTTTGAGATTACCTTTGCGATCTGTTGCATAAGTACAAATCTCACATATATAAGGGTAAATATCAGGGTGTTTTCTCTTATGCAATGCAATTTCAAACTTGGTTTCTAATTCAGCCCCACAATATTCAACAGTGCAACTGAACTTGTCCTCTGGATTATGCTTACTTCTTAGATGCTTTTGATAATCTGTATTATCATAACAAGGAAGATCACACAATGCGCAATAATTAATCCTAAACTCTTCATTATGGATCTTTGCTACATGTTCTTGTAATTCTTCAAGTTGTTCAAACTCCTCTCTACACCCATCGCATACATGTTTACTTGAACTTTCTTCTTGGGGAGTCGAGAAAAACTCTAAATCGACAGGAATATGATCAGAAAATCTCGGAGGTTGAAAAGAATAGTTTATTCCCGTACGGCAATTATCTTTCAATGAATTTGAAACAATAAAATGATCCAACCATGATGTCATTTCCACTTTCTCAACTTTCCCTTCCTCATTCTCAACTTTCTTTTCCATTCTTCTCGTGTAATTATTAGGACTTAATTGCTCAAGATCCAGAAATGAAGCAAACCCCTTGAGTTTATCTTTAAAATAATTCAATCTTTTAACATGGGTAGGATTGCCATTAGGATTAAGATTAATGTCCCCTCCCATAATAACATTATCACATTTCTTGAAGATTTTTTCCAC
Source organism: Megalothorax incertus (assembly GCA_036507255.1). NCBI lineage: Eukaryota > Metazoa > Arthropoda > Collembola > Neelipleona > Neelidae > Megalothorax > Megalothorax incertus. The sequence goes on along the minus strand of JAAZTK010002743.1, from coordinate 2,366 downwards.
AATCTCATCGATTAATCCAAGTGCGATTGCCTTATTCTTTCCTCCTAGGACGGGACCGTAGTAGTTGATGTAAAGAATGCTTTTTCCACGAAATTCAAACTGAATAGCACAATATCTGTGTTCAAATTCTGTATTCTTGAAATTCTCGTGTAATTTCACTTGTTTTGTCATTTAAGCTATTCTTGTACATAATTGCAATCCCCCATCTAAAATCCCTAGGCAAATAAAATAGCTTCCCCCCATATCTGTCGTTAATTTCTGCCCTCTTAACTTTCTCTTCCTCTGAAAGTTCCACCGCCGGAATAAACACGAAATTATATCCATATTTTGTAATGATCGGCTCACATTCATTGTACCATCTAAATTCATTGAGCCAATGCTCTTGTCCACCAATAATGTCATATCGTCCATCATTCCATTTCATGAATTGCTCCATTTTACTAGGCGTCAGACCACAAAAGTTGAATGAATTAAAGCTAAGGCATTTTTCATTGCTGGGCAATTTACTATCTAATCTAGGTTTCTTATGACTAGGTGTTTGACTAGAAATGTCCATTTGACTAGATGTTTGACTAGAAGAAGTATCCATTTGACCCGAAGAAACGGTATTTATTTTAGAAAAAGATGTCCCAGCTTGCTGGGACGAAGAAGCCATGTTGATATTAAAGATTTAAGAGGTTTGAGGGGCCCCTGGTGCGAGATTGAGTCCTTTAAATTAAGACACCCCCCAGTTTCCCTCCGAGCATACTATCCCCCAGGCCCCCGCTATCAGTTATTAAACCACCCGGTTAAATACCTATAAACAGCTAAGGGGTACCGAGTTCATAGTAAACTTCCCCGCGCTAACCTTTATGAAGCTTAATCTGACCCGGGGCTCAGTCAGCCTAGCCTATCCAATCCATGAACCGGGAGTTGTAACCAATTTGGGTTTTTCGCTGTCCAGTCACCCGCCAGAAAGGGCCATTGGTCTAAATATACTATCTAGTATGCCCCTCTCTACCGAGTGACTGGGGTCGCCTGCACTTGACTTTAAAGCCGAAAGTAAACCCCCACAGGCAAAATGATGCAAAGTTATTGACTAAAAAATTTTCTATTTAAAAAATTCACAGAATTTACAGCCAAAAAGCATGGTGGAGAAAAGGGAGTGTCTTTCCGTTTGATGATTGAAACACATTCGCATCCAGATGATATCCGCCTTCACGCCTCCGCATGTCAAATCAAAGTGTTTAAACTTAAAGGTGCAGATCGGAAGGTATTGATTGTTGTTTCTAAATATAAATTTGTGTTTAATATCTTTTATATTTGATAGCATAAGCAAGATAGAGAGAAAATATTAAAGAAAGCCCCTGGAGAGCAAGCTAAGCTCCAGCCTAGTTATGAATGCACCGTTCTTTCAGATGTATGCTACCTTTTTACGACCAATTAGGAAATATATAAGCAATTTATACTATATTATACCTATTAATTTTTAGATATCGCTCGAATCATTGGATTCACCGCCTCCTTTACCCAATGCAAATACTTCTGGACAAATTGGTTTTGGACTTTCTCCTTCTTATTCAATGGACCACCCGACAAGTGGTGGAGGAGGAGGGGGAGGGGCTGGAACTGGAGGAGATTCCCCGGAAAATGGGAATGGTTCATGTGGATCAAGTAGCTTTGGGGGGAATGGAGGAGGAGGAGGAGGAGTAATTCCAACGCAAACTTCCAATAATTCCTTTTCCTCTCATTTCTCCTCGGAAGGTGTTCGCAGGTGGCTTATCCGTAATAGGTAAATTGAATTCATTTCCCTTAATCGCCCCCAAATCCCCTATAATTTACTCTTTCCCCATTTAATTAACTTTTATTATTTAATTTGGTAAAAGTAGTCTCTTGAGAGAAGGATTACAATTAATTTGGAATGACAATTCCTTTGAAATAGATTCTCTGCGACAAAAACACTTTGGGAGTTTTCTGGCCAAGATCTACTTCGGCTGAGTAAAGATGAGTTGATAGAAATGTGTGGATTGGTAAGCCCTTTTTGAATAATCGCATTTAATTCTGTAATAAAATGTTATCCTTTATTTGTGGAATTTTTGGAATAGGCTGAAGGGATACGACTGTACAATGCACTCCATTATAAAATTACATTCTTTATGGCTATATCGAATTCAAATGTACGGTTTTATTGTATTCTTTATTAACTTGAATTTCATTGGGCCTATATTTCATTTGATTTTTTTAAATACAATCCAGGAAGCAAAATCCGAGGGTGAAGAAATATTTCATCCAGTTTGCATTAGTTCTCCCTCCATATCCGAACTAACTTCAGTTTTGGGGAATTTATACGGAACAACTTGTCCAAATGATTCAATTCCGGTTGAGAG